>JAJEJH010000700.1:109178-123814 GCA_026122585.1 Anacardium occidentale | reverse complement strand
GAATCATAAAGTGATGGGTTTAAAAAAAACTTATGGTACTATATCATTATATGTACATATGTATATATATATACATATGAAGTCATATAGATATACTTTATAACATATAAAAATACATGCATGCATCCATATAGTTATTTTTGAAAACTGTGTGCATAAGAAAAACCCCATAAGGCCTTTTGAAATCAAAACTTGAACCTTCTCCCTTCAGCCATAATTGACCCGAGCCTCAGTAACACCAACTATCATACTTGCCAGAAACATAAGGGGGTGAGTGATAACTCACTCAATAAGCATTTACTACTTCTTTCTAACCTAAGCAAATCTTTAAGCTGAACTCTTGTCTTAGCTTAATTTATTTGTTTATGTAATGTATGTATTATGAATAGTATTAATTCTTTCTGGTATCATTTTGAATATCACTTATCTTTATTCCTTTAACTAAATTTGTATCTCATGCTATGAAATGTATGTCATAATATGAAGTTATGCTAAAACATGTTATGAGCCCTTGGCCAGTTTCTAAAATCACAAAATCCTATTCAATGCTTAACATATTTTCAATTAACTCATTTCATCAATTTTATACACTCCAAACAACACATATACACATACTAATTTCACCCATTACATATGATATCATAATCAAGTATTAAAACATCTTTCACACACATACATACACCAAACATGTTCATGGGCAAGAATCACTATCACAATCATTTCATTTTCATCACATCAACATATAATTAAATCATACAATCACAAAGCATGTTGGAAACATTAACATACCACATCAATCAGCAAACCCATGCTAGGAAAACTCAAGAAAGAGGCAAGAAAAAATACTTACCTCTTGCCATGACTACTTTTTTCTCTCTTCTAACTAAAGCTCTTACCCTTTAGCTAGACTAGGATCCTCTTGCTGTTGATTAACACCCCTATAGTTGGGATTCTCTGAAAATAAAATGGAAACTTTGATGAAAAATGAATAAATGATGGGTGAGAAATGTTTTAAGCTACTTTCTCTCTTATTCTACAATCATGCATAGGCGTACATTCCAAGATGCATGGTCGTGCATGAGGGAAAATAAAGAAACTTCATTTCTCGTGCTTCGCACGAAAGAAACCTCTCAATGAGACTTATGCAAAAGTCACACTAACTCTGAAAACTAATTATTTCACCCCAAAACTCTCATAACTCCAAGTCTATCATAAATTATCACATCCAACCCCAATTTCTTACCTAAAAGATATTTCTAATCCTAGAATATTACAATACCTTTTAATGTAGAGATCCTAGTTGTGAGTTGACCTTGAATTTAGTCTTCATGTTACCTAATATGCAATGGTAACAATATCTATGATGAATATTATGGAACATTTCATCTACAGTAGAAATGACACTAATATGTCAATATGAAATTATAACTAATTCTAGCACATGACCTATACAATCCCCCAGCCTAGTCAAAAACCAACTCCATGTTATATATATCCTCATTACCCTTAACACTAGATGAAATAGTGTATATTTGATTATTTTCATCTTTTGCAATGACAATGAATAAAGTCCCAAAATATCTACCCTTCAAGTATGCCTTGTTAATGCATAAAATAAGTCGAATGATCTGTTAAAATGCCCAAGTACTATAACCCATTGCCATGAAGAAATTTTTAAATCTATTATGTTTATTAGTCTTGATATTTGTATAAGTACCTAGGTTATGATGCATTAAGTTAAGATAGTATTTTGGTAGCAAGGCAAATGAC
Organism: Anacardium occidentale; assembly: GCA_026122585.1. Taxonomy (NCBI): domain Eukaryota; kingdom Viridiplantae; phylum Streptophyta; class Magnoliopsida; order Sapindales; family Anacardiaceae; genus Anacardium; species Anacardium occidentale. Next base: position 122,044 of record JAJEJH010000700.1, on the reverse strand, counting down.
TCCTTTGGTGTTGCTCGAAGTGTTCCAAGTACCCAATTTCTGGCTCACCATGCCTAGAAATAAGAAATATCAATTTGATACTTATATGCAATGTCCACGATAATTTTTTTCAATCAATATATAGAGCAAACAATTTGAACCTCTTAGCCAATATTTGACCTAATACCCAAGCTCTAGCTTATCGATGATATGACATCGGTTAATCTCTTATACACGTATGTTCAATTACCATGATTTATAGTCGAAAGAACTTTGACTCTCCAATTTTAGTCACCCACACATGTCATATACACGGTTGATTATAACATATCACCTCTCACCTATTTATTATTGACTTTCTTACTTTGAATTGTTATTCGTTCTCTATGAAATGTCTGTTGAATGCATTTATAGCACTTTGTTTATTAGGAAATATATCTTTTACTTTATAATCATTCCCATCTATCTAGACTCTTAAGGCTTAGGACAAAGAAGGTTAGTTAAAGTGATTAGGAAACCATTTAAAATCCACAGTTGGTATATTTTACACATTTGGTTTTATATGACCATGCATAATATTTGGCTCTTGGGCACCATTTGGACTTGTTATAGCATATTGAACATGCATCTTCTACTCAAACTCTCATATTTTAGCAAAAATATCATATTTATCATTCTTATGGCTAAAGGAATCACACGTTGATACATCATACAAACTCTGAAATAGTCATCATTAAGTTCTTCTTTTATATTGTTTTTTATTGCAAGAACCCCTATCATGTCATTAACATAGCATTCTCCTTTTCACCCAAGTTATCAACATTGTCTTTATGTACAACATTTGTAGGGACTCCCTCGAACTCTTGGTCAGTTATATGTGGTTATTGGAATCATAATAGTTATCTGATGTCAATGAACGAATCATTAGATGAGTAGCTTTAACATATAGTGAAATGCATTCTTTCAGGTGAATAGAGAATCTAATAAAGCATTCCACATGTGGATCACATATAATCACTACAAGCTTTTTATTTTCAAGATTTGCAAGTCTTATAAATAACTCAATTTATTTACTTTTCTTTCTATATGAAGAATTTAACATATTAATTGTATCAATTTTTCTAATGTTATGCCCTTTGAGATTTTGATGACTTCTTTCATCCCTCTAACATAAGTTAATATAGTTTCATTTTTATCTTCCATTCATTCACCTTTATAACAAACCAAAGTATACCCTAGTGTTTCAACCAAACTTATAATAACAATATATCGATCCTTGGTTGCACGTCTAATATATTAATTTCAATTTCAATGCATTGGTTTTATAATTGTGGAGTTTATGAACTTTACATTTTGGGGATTTAAGGATTATAATTTAAGGTTTCAGATTAAGTTGACGAGTCATGTTTAAATTTTTTTTAGGTTTGAAGTCTAGGGTTTATTATTACATTTAATCTAGGTTTAGATTTTACAATTTAAAGTTTAAGTTTTACGTTTACAGTTTTATATTTATGGTTTGTAATTTTCAGTTTAAAGTCAGGTTAAGGTTTAGTATTTAGTATTTAAAGTTTAGGTTTATGTTTACTTTTAGAGTTACTGGTTTAAAATTTAGAATTTATGTTTATATATCATTTAACCCTAATTTGATAACTATTCAATTAACCCTTTTATGTTATATAAAATTTTCATTTTATCCGACCATGATAAAATATCCATTATGTCTTACACGACAAAATATCAACAAACCTGCCACATAATAAATAACAATCAATTAACCTCTCTATTTTATGCAAAATTTCTATTTCACCCTATTACTGTAAAATATCCACTAAATCCTGTATAACAAAATATCAATATACCCTTAATTATTTAACTCCAAAATGATAAATAATCAATTAAACCCTCTATGTTGTATAAATTTGTATTTCACCTCAACATTATAAACTATCAATTAAGTCTTAAATGACAAATATCAATATACTCTAATATAATAAATAATAATCAATTATCCTCTCTATATTATATAAAATCTCTATTTCACCCAGCATTATAAAATATCAATTAAATCTTATATGACAAAACTATTAATATAGTCCTAATATTTTTTTTCATCCTCCTTATTTATAGTAATATCTATTAAACCCTAAATTTAACATTAATAAAGTTTTAAATTAAATTCATATAAATATCTAAATAATCAATTTTCATTCTTTGAATTCGAACCAAAAAACTTTATTTGCTTTAAATATGATATGTGTTTTTTTAGTGTAAAGGAATGGTTTATACAGAAAATGTAAAGTGCATAAATGTAATTGTAATCATCAAGAATAAAATTAGTATAAATAATATCATAATTGATGAAATTGTAAAATAGGATCATTTTGACTGAATTTTAAAATGACATGGTTAACTACTTTTCATAATTTTTTAATCTGATTAATTATTTTATTTTTCCTAATAACTATTATAATGAGAGCAGGATTAAAAATGATATCAACAAAACTATGAATAATAATACATAATAATTTTTGTATTAAAAATAACACTAAATCATGTAATAACATGATATTCATATTTAAAAGTTTGAAATTTTTATGCCATAATGGAATTTAAAAAATCTTGAATAAAAATAGGACAAAAATAAACGACGGTCTTCTAGATCCAGCTTCATAAATCCTATTAGAAATGCTCTGGAGACATGCCACCAAATGTATATCGTTCGTGCATTATAAGCATATTTGGTGCAATCTGGCATACCATCCACCAAGAAATTTAACAAATTACCAGGTTGAAATTTAAACAGAAAAAAAAGGAGAAAAAAAAAAGATGAGCCAAACAATCAAACTGGATTTTCAATTCTATTTCGTTTCTTTTAAGTCGAACACGGATTCAAATCAGAGTCTGTGGGCTTAAATCCAACTCCAATAACCATCTAGAGAGTGGAGGTCATAGATAACTTTCCAAATCTCTCATTAATGGTAATGGATAACGGAATTAAGAAGTTTAATTGTTGAATTCTCAATCTAATCTGTCTGTAAACAAGACCATGGGGAAACTTAATGAGGAACACCTTGTTTTCCAAGACTATATTTACTCACCAAATCAGGAAAAACGACATGGCAGCAATAAGAAACTCCCTTTAATCCCCCACCCCATATAAGTTCGCATTAGCCCGCCGCACATGAATGCAACAAAGCAAGAAGCGAGACAACAAGAAGAGAATTCGAGTTTGAAATTGAGATTCAGTAGAGAACGAGATGGACGCCTGGGTTCGTCTTCTGCTTCTTGTAGCATGTTTTTTCCCGGCTATGGTGGAATCCAGGGTTCGCCACTACAAGTTCAATGTAAGTAAATTGATCCATAATTCATTTTTAACACTTAAAATAACTTATAATAAGTTCCTTTTACTTTTCTTTCACAGGTGGTGCTGAAAAACTCCACCAAACTATGCTCGACCAAGCCCATTGTCACTGTTAATGGAAGGTTTCCAGGACCAACTCTCTATGCCAGGGAAGATGATAACGTGCTCGTCAAGGTCGTTAACCTTGTCCAATATAACGTTTCTATCCACTGGTAAGAATTCTGAAGATGATTTGGTTAAATCATTTGCACGATTTAAACTGTTGTTGTATTGTAATACTTTCAAAATGCCAGGCATGGTATCCGGCAACTCAGAACCGGCTGGGCTGATGGACCAGCATATATCACACAGTGCCCAATTCAGCCAGGCCGAACCTACATATACAATTTCACAATTACAGGCCAACGGGGTACCCTTCTGTGGCATGCACATATTCTCTGGCTAAGGTCCACTGTCCATGGTGCCATTGTTATCTTGCCTAAGCGTGGAGTTCCTTATCCCTTTCCACTGCCACACAAAGAAGAGGTAATTGTACTTGCCGAGTGGTGGAAATCAGACACTGAAGCCGTTATAAATCAAGCTATCAAATCTGGATTGGCACCTAATGTCTCCGATGCTCACACAATTAACGGCCAGCCAGGGCCCGTATCTAGTTGTTCTTCGCAGGGTAAGATTGCATTATGCGAAAAATCTTTTATTTAATAAGATTCATTTAGAAAGACAGCTTGATAAATTTTGGATCTCTTCTTTGTGATTTGCATGCAGGGGACTATACACTACCTGTGGAAAGCAGCAAAACCTACCTGCTTCGCTTGATCAATGCTGCACTCAATGAAGAGCTTTTCTTCAAAATAGCAGGGCACAAACTCACCGTTGTGGAAGTTGACGCCACCTACGTTAAACCATTCAAAACAGACACTGTTGTAATTGCCCCAGGCCAAACTACTAATGTCCTGGTTACTGCTGACCAAAATCCTGGAAAGTACCTGGTTGCAGCATCTCCTTTCATGGACGCTCCAATTGCAGTCGACAATGTCACTGCAACTGCCACGTTGCACTATTCAGGCACACTTGCTAGCACTCCCACAACACTTACCAAGCCTCCTCCACAAAACGCCACCGCAGTTGCTAACAATTTTATTGATTCTCTTCGTAGCCTAAATTCCAAAATATACCCCGCCAGAGTCCCACAAACAATTGATCACAACCTTTTCTTCACAGTTGGACTCGGAATCAATCCTTGTCCATCTTGCAAAGCTGCAAATGGCAGCCAAGTGGTGGGTTCTATCAATAATGTCACGTTTGTTATGCCAACTACTGCCTTACTTCAAGCACATTTTTTCAACATTAGCGGAGTCTTCACAACTGACTTTCCTGGTAACCCACCAAACGTTTTTAACTACACTGGAACGGCTCCAGCTAACTTAGCGACTAGTAGAGGCACTAAGGTTTACAGGTTGGCTTACAACTCTACGGTTCAACTTGTTTTGCAAGATACAGGAATCATAGCCCCCGAGAACCATCCAATCCATTTGCATGGATTCAATTTATTTGTGGTTGGTAAGGGATTTGGGAACTTTAACCGGAAGAAAGACCCTAGGAAATTTAATCTTGTTGATCCTGTTGAAAGGAACACAGTTGGAGTACCATCTGGTGGATGGGTTGCTATAAGGTTCCGGGCAGATAATCCAGGTGCCACTGATCTTCCTCTGGACATTCGCTTTGATCCCTTTTCAGGACCTTCTTATACAAATGTTAATTTCTTTGAACTTCATTTATGCAGGAGTTTGGTTCATGCATTGTCACTTGGAGGTGCATACAACATGGGGACTGAAGATGGCATTCTTGGTTGACAACGGCAAAGGCCCGAATGAGTCACTTCTACCACCTCCAAGCGATCTTCCGAAATGTTAAAGGACTCAACTCAAACATTCTATACATAATTATACAGAGTAGAGAAAATATAAATCTCCTCACTGAAGCAGGTTCCGGGGAGGATTATGAAATATAGAGGAGAAGACAGGAAGGGAGAGTTCTTAACAAATCAGTATACCGGATTTACTATTATTTGTTGAGCAAACGCAAATTTTTACTCGAGCATGTTTGAATAATATTTGTACCAAAACTCTATTAAAGAAAATTACACTGAATTTTTTCAACTTGGATTGGGGACCTGACCATGTCACTTGTCAATGGAAATTAATATATTGTGTTGATTCGTTGGGAAGATATAATAAAGAGAAAGAACATATGAGTTATTCTAATTCATCAAAAAACAAGGTTACATTTATTCATTAAGCAACGAAACTCTATAGTGTCACATTTTATAGACAAGTAACTATTAATTCCAACTTTTTAAAAATATCTTAATTCACCCTAATTCTTTATGTCTATTGAATGTGCATGTACCGATAACATTTATCTATCTATCTTTTTTTCAAATGTTATTTTAAATAGATTGTAGAAAATTACATGATTGGTCAGTTTCATAATGTTCTTCATTCTTTGTAATGGTAAAGGTATATATAAATTTAAGAATTTTAAAATTTGGAATAGGAATTTATAAAACCCAAAGAAAACATATAACAAAAATATATAAATACTTAACATAAATCACAAGTACTTTTATTGGAAAACCTAATATGGGAAAAACCTCCAGTAGATGATTGAGAATTTTTAATATGAATAAAGAATATTATAGATTGAAGATGAGATTTCTTTCTTCTTTCTGTCCAAGCCCTTAATTTTTGCTTTCTCCATTTTTTTATATACACTCAAGGTTTCACTCAAAATTAAATGTACACCTCTTAACTTTTAAAAACACAAACATTTACCTTTCACTTTTCATCCAATTTTATTAATATTTTTATAAAATACCTAAAAATACCCTTATTGAAAAAATAAAAATTTATAATAAAAATATAAAACAATATTTATATATAAAAATATTTAAAAAATTTTGAAAATATTTAAATTTTAAAAAAGTAAAAAGATAGTCACCGCTAATAATAAAATCAAATAATCAAAAATGATTACCTAGTTTCAAAGTTGTCTCGTTTGACAAAGGTAGTCAGATTTGATTGTCTCCTATTCTAGCGAAAATAGTTAAATTTGATTTTCTCTACAAGCAATCATAGTCGAAAACAATTGATAAAGCCAATGTCGACTATTTTTTATCGTTTTTTTGTCACATTTGCTAGCAGAAGCGGCTAGATATGGTCGTCTTCTTCAAAATAAAAGGCGGATGTTCTGATCACTTTTGTCAAACAGAATAGTCAAATTTGGTCACCCTTGGAATTAGGTATCCATTTCTAGCCACTTGATTCCATTATCGACAACCACTGCCATCGACACTAATGGTGGTGGCTATTTTTAATTTTTAATATATTTTAAAATTTTTTATTTTTTTAATATTTTAATAATATTTTATGTCTTTATTATTTTTTAAATTTTATTTTAATATATTTTACATTTTTTATTAAAATAAAAAAAATACTCTTTTAACTATCAAAATTAAACTATTAATCATTAACTTTAACTGTAAACTTTGGCCAACAGATAAGTATTTAAGTTTTTAAAATTAATGGGTGAAATTTTGTCTTTGAGTGAAACATTGGGTGGAAATATGTCCTTTGGCCTAGTTTTTATACAAAAACCCTAGTTGACAAATACTTGGCATATGCATTTACTAGTCGCATTTTGACAACTAGTTGCACGTGCACTAAAATATGCTGCTCTTGTCCACATATAGTTTTTACTTTGTTTGACTAGACTAACAAATATGATACTTAAGTATATTTGTAGTGACCCCCACCATAGGCCTCCTATGCGTAATAATTTAAAATGTATATATATAATTCTAAAAATACGTCTGCGATGGAAATCCCCACAGCAAAAGAAAACTAACTGTTGCTTACATTTTCAAAATCATAATTTCTTTTTAATATGCGGAAGCTAGAAATAAAATGCTATAATAAAATAAGAAATAATTAACTCTTTCTAAAAATCTCAAGCTACTCATGTATAAAAATATAACATCTATACAGTGTATATTATAATATCATATACACACAGATACATGAGGAATAAAGCATATAAGCCAAAACTAAATCAACTGTTGCCAAGCCATGCCCCCAAAATCTAACAATTGCATCGTTATTACTCAGTCCCCAACTCATTGACCTACAAAAGAGAAAGGAAGGAAAATGGGTGAGTGAAAAAATCACTCAGTAAGCATTTCCTATCTCTAACACCAACAGGTCTTGAGCACAAACTGATCTCAAGTCTTATGCGTCATTATTCTTTTTTTTCTTACCTCTTATCTCATGTTTCTTTACTTTCTTATTTTATCATGTTTTCTTGAATGTTCTTGTCTTTCTCTGTCTCATTTCTCATGAATGTTGTACATGACATGATATGTATGCTCTGATGTCATATAAATGCTCATTAGTCATAAAACTTACCCTTGGGCTTGATTTTCTGAAAACTCTTTCTAATGTAAAAACTCTGATCCGAAGATCCTCATATATACACATATAGTATAGGTTGAAATTTGTATCAAGAAGTATTGTATCTGAAAATATCTCTACTATGCTGGTCAGACTAATGAATACAGAGATTCAGCACCTTGACCATGTGAGCTCAAACCTATGATAAAACTACTCGTGCACGGTCATATCCTCTCTAGCGCACAATGGTTTCCCTCTCTAGCAGGCATGCGAACTCACATGTGCCCCCTCGTATCCACCTCTAACTAATGTCTGAAATATCGTATATCTATACTTTTAAAATCATACTTTTAGATCCTTAAATATGTTTCTAAAAATATCTCTTGTGACATGTCGTGCTCAATGCTTTTTCAATCGTGCATGATATGTTGTTATATATTGTTATTCTTGAGTTTCTCGTGCTTAAGAATGGCTTAAAGTTGTTTAGGTTTACTTATCTTTGCTTTAAATGTGCTTAGGAACAGTTTCTCTAATTTTCTTAAGGTGCACGAGCGTGCTATGCTTAGCACATGGGCGTGTGTGAAGATACACGAGGTCATGCTCAAGTCGTGCCCTTGGTCATGCTAGCTTCTAGAATCATTCAACAAACTTTGGCTGGTCACACGGGCATGTGATGCGAATACATGGGTGTGCATATGAGGCACAAGATAATGTATCACACTACACAAGCGTGTAACTACCTCAACATCAACCCGTGTCTTGCCTTCACAGGCGTGTAGAATTGGGATCGTGCACAAGGGCGTATATATCAACTACATGGGCATGTGTCTGGATTTTCATACGCATACGGATACCATGCAAGGCCATGCTCATACAGAAATGAGGCCACATAGGCGTGTGCCCTCAGGTGTACGGTCGTGTGCTCAACCCAGAATCTGTAGAAAGCGTCTGAAAACCCAGAACTCCCACTCAAATCTCTTTCAAACTCAACCATTCCTCAATTATCATACATATAACAAATATGTATACCAATAAGCATTCTCATCTCGTATTTTCATCATAAAGCTTGCTAAAAATCATACATTTATCATAAATTTATACCCAAGCACTAAAATCATCAACCATTTCTCATTTCATCATCAAATCACAACAACAAGCATCCACAACATGCAGTAATCATCCAAGGAAGCTAAAATCAGAAAGATCATGCTAAAAACCTAAGTGAAAGAGGTAAAAAAATACTTACCTCTCGTTATTGCATCCAAATCTCTCCCTCTTTATGCTCTTGGATCTCTAACTTAATTATCAACTACGGGTTGGATGGTTTCTTGCCTAGAGTTTGCTAGAAAAATAGAGAAGATAAGCTGAAAGAAAATAATTGAGTGAAAATGCAGGAAAATGAAACATTTTATGGCTCTCTCACTTGACACATGGGCATGCGTCCAAGACACACAGTCGTACGCTCTCTAAAAACTCAAATCTCTCTCTTCTTGCGCCATACATAGAATATTTTTCCCAGAATATCTATGTACAAGCCACAAAAGGCTTCTAAATGACTCTTCTACCCTTGAACTCTCTCAATTCTATTTTTGAATTGGAAATCTCTCTTTTATCCTTAGTTTCAAAACCTAAAAGACAATTCTACTCCTGGGCTATTACAATCTCCCCCTCAAATAGAAATTTTGTCCTCAAAATTACCTAAACAACTCTAGGAACCTATCTCTTATCTTAGACTCAACCTCCCAAGTGGTTTTCTCAAATCTCTGACTCTTTCACAACACTTTAATCAACAGTATCTCTCTATTCCTGAGGGCCTTCACTTTATAGTCTAGTATCTGTACAGGTGTCTCTTAGTAACTCAAATCATTTGCCAGCTCTAAATTCTCAATTTGAAGCACATGTGAAGAATCTCACATATACTTCTTTAACTGATATACATGAAATACATTATAAATCCTATCCATACTAGCTAGTAAATCCAACCTATAAGCAACTCTCCCAACTCTCTCCAGAATAGGATCACCAACCTTAAACTCTACCTCCCTACGTCTCAGATCTGTATAACTCTTCTGATGATCCTAGGCTTGTTTAATCATTTGTTTGATTACTCTGATTTGCTCAATCATCATCTGAGTCATCTTTGGACCCACTATTATCTTTAGTAAATCTTTCACACCCATCTCATCCCAATACAGTGGCGATCTGTATTTTCTACCATATAGAGCCTCAAATGGTGTTATTAGAATAGTGAACTGATGATTGTTGTTGTAAGTAAACTTCATCAATGGCAATAACTCGACCTAATTAACCTGAAAGTCTATATAGTAAGCTCTCAACGTATCCTCTAAAATCTGGTTAACTCTCTCAGTTTGACCATTTGTCTGCAAATGATAGGCTGAACTAAAATGAAGTCTAGTCCCCAAGACTCTCTGTAAACTGCCCCAAAAGGCTAATAAAAATCTTGAATCTCTATCTAATACTATATCTTGGAGAACCCTATGTAGCTTGACAACCTTTCTAACATACAAACGACCCAATTGATCAATACTCATGCCCTCTCTAATCGGTAAGAAGTAAGCAGACTTACTTAATCTGTCAACAATGACCCAGATATTGTTATAACCTCTCTGTACTCTAGGGAGTCCTATTATGAAATCTATCAAAATACTCTCTCATTTCTATTCAAAAATCCTTAAAGGTTGTAATAAACCAGACGGTCTTTAATGCTCTGCCTTGACCTACTGACAGACCAAACATTTGGCCACATACTCTGCAATATCGCTCCTCATACTAGAATACCAAAATGATCTCTTAAGATCCTAATACATTTTCGTATTATTTGGATACACTGAATAAACTGTATCATGAGCCTCTGACAAAATCTTCTGTCTTAACTCTATATCCTTTGGCACACAAACTCTGTCTCTAAACCTCAAAATATCATCTTTAATCTCAAAATCTGGTACTGTACTTTCGAAGACTTTTTGAACCATACTCTGAACCCATTAATCAGCCCTCTAAGAATCTCTGATGTCATCATACAAAGTAGATACTAGTTGAAGTCTAGAAAACCCAACTGTCACTACCTCAATCTCACCTCTGACAATCTCAAGTTGTAACTCTCTCTGAACTATAACCATAGATAAGACCACTCTCCTACTCAAGGCATCAGCTACCACATTAGGTCTCCTTGGGTGATATCTGATCTCACAATCATAATCTTTCACCAACTCCAACCATCTCCTATGTCTCATATTTAACTCTCGCTGAGTGAAGAAATATTTCAAACTATTGTGATCAGAATAAATGTAGCATCTGATATCATACAAATAATATCTCCAAATCTTTAAGGCAAGCACTACCGTAGCTTCAAATCATGCATAGGGTGTCTTAACTCATGGTCCTTTAATTGCCTAGAGGCACAGGCAATCACCCTACTATACTGTATCAACACTGCACTAATCCCCTAGTAGGAAGTGTCTGTATAAATGTCATAATCAACACCCTCCTAAGGCAATGTTAACACTGGAGCATTTGTCAACCTTTGCTTTAACTCCTGAAATCGAGTCTCATGCTCCTCAATCCAAACAAATAACGTCTCACTCTGAGTCAAAGCAGTCAATGGCTTGGCTATACTGGAAAAACCCTCAATAAACCTCCTATAGTAATAGGTTAATCCAAGAAAACTCCTCACCTCTCTAGTAGTATTCGGCCTCGGCCAACTCAAAATTACCTCTATCTTACTCAGATCCACTGAAATACCTGCTGTTGAAATCACGTGTCCAAGGAAAGATATATTGCTCAACCAGAACTCATACTTGTCAAACTTGGCATAAAGTTATTTGTCTCTCAATCTTTGGAGAACAAACCTTAGATGTTTCTCATGCTCCTTTACACTTCTCAAGTAAACCAAGATATTGTCGATAAACACAACAACGAATCTATCTAGACAGTCTTAAAAAACTAAGTTCATTAAGTCCATAAATGTCGCAAGAGCATTAGTCAAACCAAACGGCATCACCACAAACTTATAGTGGTCATACCTCATCTTAAAAGCAGTATTAGGCACATCTCTGTCTACAACTCATACCTGATGATGCCTAGACCTCAAATCTATTTTGGAAAACACTGCAGCATCGCTCAACTGATCAAATAAGTCATCTATCCAAGGCAACAGATATTTATTCTTAATTGTCACCTTATTTAGCTCTCTGTAATCTATACACATCCTCAATGACCTATCTTTCTTCTTCAGGCCAAAGGACATTTTCCCACCCATAGTTTGAGGCGGGGACAAAATCCCACCCGTTTAAGTTTAAAAGCCTGTTTTCCCACCCATCACCCATTTTTTTATTAGTTTTTTATTAAAATTACTAAATTACCCTTTTAAAAATTAAAAATTTATAATAAAAATATAAAATAATTTTTAAATAATAAAAAATTTTAAAAAATTTTTCAAATTCAAAAAATGCTAGCAGCCACCGCTGCCGGCACCGGCGGCGGTGGCTGCCCATAATAGAACCAGGTGGCCATTTCCGGCCACTTGGTTCTAGGGGAGGCAAGATCTGGCCTCCCCATTCGATGGAGGCGGCCAAATCGTCCGCCTCCAGTTTCGGAGGAGGTGGCCAGATCTGGCCGCCTCCGCCTGAAATAAAGGTTGGAAACGGCCAGTGGGGCCAAGGCCGACCCTTTACGACCGTTTCTGGCCACGCGCTTTATTTGAGGCGGAGAGGAGGCGGGGATCACAGCGCCTCCTGCAGCAAATGGCGGGGCGCACCCACCGAGGGAAGCAGCCGGGGGCTGGTGAAATGGCCCATTCACTATCTCCGAACTTTCCCACCGCACACTTTCCAGTACCCAAACGCCCCAACGGTAACTGCCTGGCTGCAACCCACGAGCTAAGTACAAAATTTACACAGTACTATAAAATTTTTTTTTAATTTTTTTAATATTTTATATTTATATAAATTTTATTTTATTAATTTATAAAATTTTAATATTAAAAAGACAAAAATACCCCTGATTATTACTGTATATATATTATTTTTAATAAAAAAAATAGGTGATGGGTGGGAAAA
>JAJEJH010000700.1:0-108570 GCA_026122585.1 Anacardium occidentale | reverse complement strand
TTTTTAATTTCAAAATTTTTTTAAATTTTTTAAAAAAATTTTGTAATTTTTTTAAAATTTTTTAAAATTTTTTTAATATTTTATATTTAATAAAATTTATTTTATTAATTTATAAAATTTTAATATTAAAAAGACAAAAATACCCCTGATTATTACTGTATATATATTATTTTTAATAAAAAAAATAGGTGATGGGTGGGAAAACGGGCTTTTAAACTTAAGCGGGTGGGATTTTGTCCCTGCCTCAAACTATGGGTGGGAAAATGTCCTTTGGCCTCTTCTTCACAACCAATATCGGAGTGCCCTATGGTCAGTAAATCGGTCTAATAAACCTTTTTTCAATCAACTCTTGTAACTACTTTTTCAACTCCTAAAGCTCTACTCGAGCCATTAGATACGGAGCCTTAAAAATAAAAGTTGTACTGGAAAGTAACTCAATCAAAAACTCTAACTCTCACTTTGGAGACAATCCTAACAAATCCTCTGGAAAGACATTTGAAAACTCTCTAACTATAGACACCTCCTCAATACTTAATTCAATTGCATTTCTATATACTATATTAGCCAAGTATCTGACACATCACTTATTCAACAATCTTCTCACCTATAGACATGAGATGAGCGTAGTCTCTACTCTACTCTTACCAAACATGAACTGATCAAGGTCTAACTGTAATCTAATATTTTTCAACTTACAGTCTACCTCTGCCCCGTAACAACTCAAAAAATCCATACATAAAATCATGTCAAAATCAGTTAACTCCAACATAATCAAATTTATCCTTAAAGTCCTTCCTATAATCACTACCTTCTGATCTACCAATACACGATCACTCATAATCACAACCTCATTAGGCATCTCAATAAAAAGACTCTTCTCTGTCACATTAGAGATCAACTTTAATCTCTCTATCACTCCTCGGGATACGAAACTATATGTAGCACCATAATCAATCAACACATATAAAGAAGTATCCAAGAAAATCAACTAACTTGTAACTGCATAGGGAGTCATCTCCATCTGATCTCATCTCACTGTGAAGACTTTAGCTCTCCCTCTACCTCTCGATGTACTAACACCTCCTCTTTGAGCTCCACTGCCTCTACCAACTGGACCTCCAAAATCACTACTAGAACTGACTTCACCAACTAATGGCCTAGCTCAAACTCTTCTGGTCAGACACTCAGACACTTTATGACTAAGTTGATGACATATGTAGCATACATCTTGTCTTGCAAGATACTCTCATGGATGACTCTTGTAACAAGTCCTACAAATCGACAACCCTGCTCTCTGCTTCTATCTCTTTTCTTTAAAAGGTTTCTTTGACTGTATGGGTTTCTTACCCTTATCTCCACTTCTCTAAGAACTCTCTCTACTGGCCTTGAAAAGAAACTCATCCACTACAATTAAACCTTCGATCTCAAAGCTCTCCTTAAAGCCTCACTGAATCTCTGAGGAAATGAAGAACCAGTCATCACATCTCTAACGATCGTAGGGACCAAACCGTAGACAAATTTCTAAACTCTAATAGACTCGAAACCCACTACTCCCAAAATAAATCTGGCTAGTGCATTAAACCGGGTCGCATAATCTTTAACCAAACTAGTCCCCTAAGTCAACTCAATAAACTCTTAGGCCCTCGCATGCACTATATCAGTACTACGGTACTCCTCCTCAAACAATCACTTGAACTCAATCTAAGGCAAACTATCTATATCAACTGATGCTCTCGTAAGGTTCCACCACACCCTCGTATCACCTTTTAAGATAAATGTAGCATACCTAATTCTCTCTCTGTCAGACATAGTAAACAAACTCATCATACTCTCCATTGACTCTATCCATTCTTTAGCCATAGTTGGATCTTTAGAACCACTAAATTTTGATGGTTGATGAGTATAGTAAGCTGTAGATTATGTGTAATCTATCTGAACCACTAGTACCTACTGTATCTGTCCCTAAACTTAAATCTCTCTAACAGTCAAACTCTGGTATCTGATAAGTCTCTCTGATGGTCTCTAACATACCCTAATCTTTATAGTCATACTGTTCTCTAGCCAACCTCTGATAGGCTCTTTGTCTCTCTGACTCAAAACCCTCGGCTATGGTTATTGGTTGAAAACCTTCTCTCATCATCTCTCTAAAAATGTCTCTTACATCCTCAAATCAAAGAGATACCCTAGAGTATTGTGACCTTCTAGAGTCGCTAGTACTCATAAGCCTAACCAAAGCACTATTTTCTTCCTCTACGACTGGGGGTAAAGGGGTTTAGGCTCTTTTATCTAAAACACCACAATACAAGGGTTAACATTTAAACATACAAAATTTACATTATTATACTTATACTGAGAAGAAACAAGCAACAACTGTTAGGACATGCTGGTCTTGGCTCATGCAATCTCTTGGAAAACCATGCATTTAAATCTCGTTTTCTGAAAACATGCTTTAAAATCTCACTAAATGGCTCAAAGAATTACCTTAATAACTCAAAACATTGCTCTTATACCAACAACTGTAGTGACCCCCGCCATAGGTCTCCTGTACGTAATAATTTAATATATATATATATATATAATCCTAAAAATACACCTGCGATAGGAATCCCTACAACAAAAGGAAACTAACTGCTGCTTACATTTTCAAAATCATAATTTCCTTTAAATATACAGAAGCTGGAAATAAAATGTTATAATAAAATAAGAAATAATTAACTCTTTTTGAAAATCTCAGGCTATTCATGTACAAAAATATAACATCTATACAGTGTATATTATGATATCATATACACACAGATACATGAGGAATAGAACATGTGAGCCAAAACTAAATCCATTACTGCCCAGTCATATCCCCAAAATCTGACAGTTGCATTGTTACTGCTCAGTCCCTAACTCACTGACCTACAAAAGAGAAAGGAAGGGAAAGGGGTGAGTGACAAAATCACTCAGTAAGCATTTCCTATCTCTAACACCAAAAGGTCGAGCACAAGCTAATCTCAAGTCTTATGCGTCATTATTCTTTGTTTTCTTACCTATTATCTCGTGTTCTTTACTTTCTTATCTTGTCATGTTTTCGTGAATGTTTTTGTCTTTCTCTGTCTCATTTCTCATTAATGTTGTATATGATATGATATGTATGCTCTGATGTCATGTAAATGCTCATTGGTCATAAAACTTGCCCTTAGGCTTGATTTTCTAGAAAACTCTTTTTGATGTAAAAACTCTGATCCGAAGATCCTCATATATATACATATAGTATAGACTTAAATATGTATCAGAAAGTATTGTATCTGAAAATATTATTGCTATGCTGGCTAGACTGATGAATACAAGGATTTGACATCTTAGTCGTGTGAGCTCAAACCTATGATAAAACTACTCATGCACGACCATATCCTCTCTAGCAAATAATAGTTTTCCTCTCTAGTGGGTGTGCGAACTCACAGGTGCTCCTTTGTATCTACCCCTAACTGATGTCTGAAACATCGTCTATCTATACTTTTAAAATCATACTTTTGGATCCTTAGATCAGTTTCTGAAAATATCTCTTGTGGCATGTCGTGCTTAATGTTTTGTCAATCATGTATGATATGTTGTTATATCTTATTATTCTTAAGTTTCTCATGCTTAAGAATGACTTAAAGTTGCTTAGGTTTGCTTATCTTTGCTTTAAATGTGCTTAGGATTCTCTCATTTTCTTAAGGCGCACGGGCGTGCTATGCTTGGCGCACGGGCGTGCTATGCTTGGCACACGGGTGTGTATGAAGGCACACGGGGTCGTGCTCAAGTGCCCTTAGTCGTGCTAGCTTATGGAATCATTCAACAAACTTTGCTTAGCCACACGGGCGTGGATCTGAGGCACAAAGCTATGTATTACACTGCATGGGGGTGTAACTGCCTCAATACCATCTCATGTCTTACCTACACGAGCGTGTAGAATTGGGATTACGCAAATGGGCTTGTGCATCAATTGCACGAACGTGTGTCTGGAATTTCATATGCATATGGGTGCCATACAAGACCGTGCTCATGTAAAAATAGGGTCACACAAGCGTGTGCCCTAGTGTGCACGGTCATGTGCTCAACCCAAAATCTGTTGAAAACGTCTGAAAACCCAGAAATCTCACTCAAATCTCTTCCAAACTCAACCATTCCTCAATTCATCATACATACAACAAATATGTATACCAATAAGCATTCTCATCTCATATTTTCATCATAAAGCACGTTAAAAATCATACATTTATCATAAATTCATACCCAAGCACTAAAATCATCATACATTTTATAATAATCTCATAAATTATCATTCATTATCTCATTTCATCATCAAATCACAACAACTTGCATCCACAACACGTAGCAATCATCCAAGGAAGCTCAAATCAGAAAAAACATGTTAAAAACCTAAGTGAAAAAGGTAAAGAAATACTTACCTCTCGTTATTGCGTTTGGATCTCTCTCTTTTGATGCTCTTGGATCTCTAACCAGATTATTAGCTGTAAGTTGGACGGTTTCTTACGTAGGGTTCGCTGGAAAAACGGAAAAAAGAAGCTGAAGGAAAATAAGCTAAGCGAAAATGTAGGAAAATGAAACATTTTATGACTCTCTCACTTGACACACAGTCGTGCGCCCTCTAAAAACTCAAATCTCTCTCTTTTCGAGTCATACATGAAAAATTCTTCCCAGAATATCCATGTACAAGCCACGAAATGCCTCTAAATGACTCTTCTACCTTTGAACTCTCTCAATTTTATTTTCGAATTAGAAATCTCTCTTTTACCCTCAGTTTCAGAACCTAAAAGATAATTCTACCCCTGGGCTATTACAATATTCGAATAGGTCCACATCATGGGAACAAAATCCATGCATCTTTACAATGACAATTGCAGAAATTTTTGTCAAGATGGTCCAATTAAACTATATAAGCTTTCAATTAAATTTAAATATCTTGATAACAAACAAAGTTCATGTTCGTAATATAAAGTTTAGTCAAAGAGTGAAAACAATAATAATGAATAAATACAAACTTTCTTTTAAGACAAACTTACAAGTTGTAAGTTATAATATACTCTTTCATCCTCTTAAATTAGTTAAAATTCATATTCATAAAATAATTATGTTTATAATAAATAATTAATTTCAACAAATACAATACTAATATTCAATTATTTATCAATTTATCTTTAATATTATATAGTACAAGCAAATAAATAAATATTAAACATTATAATGCAATGATTAAAGAATATTAACTTTATTTATACAATATAAATTGAAATTCTAAATATTGAAAGAGAATTTTAATTAAAAAACAAAAACTAATTTGTATAAATACTGATATAGAATTCAAAATTAAAATATAGTGAATGAAATTTGAGATATTTTTTTTTTCACAAAGTCAAAAAATTCTATTAAAATTAAAAATTTTTCTTTCTACGATAAAAAAATAGTCAATGTTTTTTTTTGTTAAAAAAGTACGTTTCTTTTTTTTTTTTTAACTACCAAAGTCAATATTTGCTTTTTTTTTTTTATAGAGGTAGGATTTGGATTTAAATTTTATAAAAACAATGATAAAAATTAATAACTAATCATTAATAAAAAATTAATATCATAATTTAAAAAATTAAAATTAAATTAAAAATTTTGATAAAAATATAAATTGTAGGGTTCATCGCGGCCCTTGGGCCGTCAATGCATCCTTATGTGCACTCAGTGATGGGCTATCGGATTAGTCCACTATTGCTACAAAAGCTTTGAAAATTATTCTTTTCAAATTGGTATCTTATTAGTTCTGGTAACTCCTTCCAACATTTCAGTCACCGTCATGCAATAAATCATTTGTACCCAATGCCATACATAGATTTTAGTTAGGGTTAAATTCGAATTACATATATTCAAACTCATTTGAAATTTAATATAAACAAGTTTAAAAAGAATTACTTAAATCAAAATTTGAACACAAACACGAATTATAATATTAAAAATTTTTTAAAATGAACTCAAATTTAAATTAAAATTTTTTTAATTAAAATTTTTTAATTAAAATTTTAATAAATTATAAATATATTTATTTTTTTAATAAATTTGTTGGAAAAATAAATAAATACATTTTGCTATATATATGAACCAAACTTCTAAATCTGAATTTTACAATATAATAGCTCAACGAATACAAAATAAAATCATTAACAAATAAACCAAATACAAATATATTTATTTATATTCGATTCAATTTGAATATAATATTAATTAATTAAACTATTCCTTTAAGACTTGCCACCAATTGGGTATCTTCCGCAACTCGGGCATTAACAGCATATATATATTGGTATAATCTTGGCAACGCACTCACCAAGAAATCAATTAAATTTAAGATTTAATTTGTCAACAAAGATTCAACATTCAAATCCATTCTAAATTTTCAGTTTTTACTGTTGCAAGACTCGTATGTTTCGGTGAAGCCAAAGGATTTATTCTCATCCATAGTTTGAGGTGGAGACGATCCCACCTTTTAAATTTTAAAAATTCAGTTTCTCATCATTTGATTAAATTTAATATTAAATATAATTATAAACAGTAATATTTTATGGATAATCTTATCACTTTACGATTAAAATTTTATAAAATAATAAAATAAATTTTATATAAATATAAATATCTAAAAATTAAAAAACAAAAAAAAGACAATCACAACCGCTGGTGTCAGCGGTCCTGGTTGCCACTAACACAACATTTCTAGCAATTAATTGATAGACTATTCACAAGCTTGTAGGCCGAGCCCGGAGAGTGGATCTCACCCAAAAGCAATGAAGGGGAAACACTTATCTATAAATAAAAGTGGGGTCAATTTGTTAAACTCTACTAACATCATGCAACCAACAGAAATTCTCTGATAATTCCAATTGGTTTCTGAACAGCAACTTTGTGTAACATTCACGATATCATTGGAGGCTTTAATTAGGTAAATTTTGTATTCCAAGAAACTGTTCATGCACCTAACCGGGAAAAACGACTAGGCAGCAATAACCAAATTCCCTGATCTTATCCTCTTATATAAATTTGCGTTAGCCCGCCATACATGAATGCAACAAGCCTGAAAGCTAGCAATCAGACAAGAACAAGAGACACTTCTCAGACTGAGATTGAAAAGGAGAGAAAGATATGGGCTTCTGTTTCAGGCTCCTGCTCCTTGTAGCATGTCTTTTTCCAGCTCTGGTTCACTGCAAACTTCGCCAATACAACTTCGATGTAAGTACATTGTAGCATGAAAATGCTTCATTACTATATATATAGTGACTGACATTTTAAACAGATGTTGGTGACAGTTCTTCGTAATTTGAACAGGTGGTGTTGAAGAAATCTACTAAACTTTGCTCAAGCAAGTCCATTGTCACTGTTAATGGGAGATTCCCAGGACCAACTCTTTACGCCAGGGAAGGTGATACTGTACTCGTCAAGGTCACAAACCATGTCAAATATAATGTTTCAATCCACTGGTGAGATGTCTAACGTGTTCAAGATTAATGAATTGTTAAGATTTGATTTTAACTTGTGATGAATTGGGTAGGCATGGAATTCGGCAACTCAGAACTGGTTGGGCTGACGGACCAGCGTACATTACACAGTGTCCAATTCAGACGGGGCAAAGCTATGTATACAATTTCACAGTTACAGGCCAACGGGGCACACTTTTGTGGCACGCACATATTCTCTGGCTAAGGTCCACCGTCCATGGTGCCATTGTTATTTTACCTAAGCTTGGAGTTCCATATCCTTTCCCAAATCCCAACAAGGAAGTGCTGGTTGTACTGGGTGAATGGTGGAAATCAGACACTGAAGCCATCATCAATCAAGCTCTCAATTCGGGACTGGCTCCTAATGTCTCTGATTCCCACACCATTAACGGCCATCCAGGGCCTGTCTCCAGTTGTTCTTCACAGGGTACTGAAAAAGAATGGCACTACTAGATGTCATATCAATAATATGAACTTTCTTTCATTTTGAAATTAATGTTAATATATGTGCAGGGGGCTTTACGTTGCCTGTTGAAAGCGGCAAAACCTACATGCTTCGAATAATCAATGCTGCACTCAATGAAGAGCTTTTCTTCAAGATTGCAGGTCACAAGCTAACCGTTGTGGAAGTTGATGCCACCTACGTAAAGCCATTCAAGATCGACACTGTTGTAATTGCCCCAGGCCAAACCACTAATGTCTTGGTTACTGCTGACCAAAATTCTGGAAAGTACCTTGTTACAGCCTCTCCTTTCATGGACTCCCCAATTGCAGTCGATAATGTGACTGCCACCGCCACATTGCACTATTCGGGCACACTTGCTAATACCCCCACTACTCTCACCAAGCCTCCTCCACAAAACGCCACCGCAATCGCTAACAACTTTATTGATTCTCTTCGTAGCCTTAATTCCAAAACATACCCTGCCAGAGTCCCACAAACAGTTGATCACAAACTTCTATTTACAGTTGGGCTCGGAGTCAATCCCTGTCCTTCTTGCAAAGCTGGTAATGGCAGCCGGGTGGTGACTTCTATGAATAATCTCACATTTGTTATGCCAACTACTGCCTTACTTCAGGCACATTTTTTCAACATCAGTGGGGTATTCACAACTGACTTTCCTGGTAACCCACCAAACGTTTTCAACTACACTGGAAACCCACCGGCAAATTTGCAAACCAGCAGCGGATCTAAGGTTTATAGGCTGGCTTACAACTCTACAGTTGAACTTGTTATGCAAGATACAGGGATCATAGCCCCCGAGAACCATCCAATCCATTTGCACGGATTCAATTTCTTCGCGGTCGGTAAGGGACTTGGGAACTACAATCCAAAGACAGATCAAAACAAGTTTAATCTTGTTGATCCTGTTGAAAGGAACACAATTGGTGTACCATCTGGCGGATGGGTTGCTATAAGATTCCGGGCCGATAACCCAGGTACATTTCATATTTTTCTTCAGAATCCTGTTAGTTATGGTCTTTTTCTGTTTCTTACAGAATGTTTATTTAAATTCTGTTTCTGCAGGAGTTTGGTTCATGCACTGTCACTTGGAAATTCACACAACTTGGGGACTTAAGATGGCGTTTTTGGTCGACAACGGGAAAGGACCCGATCAATCACTTCTGCCACCACCGAATGATCTTCCAAAATGTTAAAAGCACTCAGACAATCCATACATAATTATAAGGAGTAGAGAATTCTCTGAAACAAAACAGAGATTTGGAATAGAAAATGAAACAGGGAGTTGACAGAAGAACTAGAGACGGGCCACAGATATTATTTCTTGAGTAAGGGCCAAATTACTCAAGCGTGTTTGAATAATACTTGTAAGAGAATCTTATTATATGATATATGCATGATTTTTTTTGGGTTTTCATAATCTACCATTTGGTTTTAGTTTCATATCACTTGACGATGCAACACATTAACTTTTTAGACTCGATCATTATTTTACTTCTATTATGTAATGAATTAGAGAGTTATTTTTTGGTAATATTTTTTGAAGTTTAGCAATGACACATAATTAGGAAGAGAAGACGGAAACACAGAATTAGAATAAAGAAAAATGCCAAAGAGTAAATTAGATATATAACTTCATACAACTAACATCGTATTTAAGATTAAATAAGTGCAATCCTTAGTTAAACAATGCAACTCTTATCAAAATCTGACCATTATCCTTAGGACCTTTTGTCTAAATTAAGACTTTATGAAGACATTTTTTTGTAAGCACTGATCTGACACTAGCAGAGCACCCTGTAGACATAAACTCTCAAACAGAAGGTTGAACCATGCTTGAAAACCGCTGTGTTCATTATTTTTTGCATTTTTTATTCCTTCACTATAATGAATAATAGGATTGATTTACCCATCTTCATCATTTTTATTGTAAATTATTTTTGTAAAAAACTTTAAATTATGTACATTATTAGTGATGAAAAATCTATCAACACAAAAAAATGTTCCTTGTCTGCCTAAACTCAAATCTATGACTGAATTTAAATTAAATTAAATGCATATATATATATATATATATATATATATATATATATATATATATATATATATATTCATATTTGGTTTATTAGATTTATAAGTTGGATTAGGTGTTTAAATTTATAGTCGTCAAATTTTTATAATAAATTTAAATTTAAATTTAAAGTTGGGTTCATATTTGGTTTATATCGTATTTATGTTTGGTTTGTATTTATATTTTATAAAAAATTATAATTAATAAAATATAATTAAAAATTTTTCAATATAAATTTGAGTTCGTGTATATGTTCGATTTATATAATTTATGTTCAAAATTATTTCTATAAATTTTTAAAACTATAGTTTAGGTTTGTGTTTGTATTTAAATTTGAATAATTCATTCTCAATTTATTTAAACTGAATTTAAAAATGAATTCAAATATATTTAATTTGAATTTAACCTTACCTAATTCTTTCGCCCAAACCTTTGAAGTTAAAGCCATTCAAATTGAACAGTGTGCTAAGTGTGTCTCTCGGAGGACATTGGGCTTGATTCTGTTGATATCCTTCTGCGGCCCAATTAAGAAAAAAGATGGGTACCAGTTATGGAGATTTCTTAATCATATATTTATGGCCGAAAGACAGTCGCACCCAACATTTCCTTAAATGACAAGTCTCACAAGGCTTTTAAAAGTCAAAGTGCTTTTTTTCTTTCCATGAATAAATCAAAATACCTTCTATAAAAATAAATAATATTAATATTAAAATAAAATTTAATATAAATAATATTAAAATAAATTATAAATAATATTAACAAATAAATAAATAAATAATAATATAAAAAATAAAATAAAATTTTTTAAAAACAATCATTACCACAGACGACAGTAACAATTGTTAATATAACTAAGTGACAGGAAACAATCATTTTGTTCTATTAATGATTAGATCTGACCACTAAAAATATAGCGAAGACGATCAGATCTAGCTGTCTTTACCATTATAAAATGTTAGAAATAGTCGACATATTTGACACCGGCTGTTTCTGACCATTTTAGATAGTGAAGACGATCAGATATGACCGTTTTCACTAGATCTTTGATGATCAGATTCGACTACTAATGGAACCACGTAACTATTTTTGATCACCTGATTATATTAATAACGACCACTATCGACAATTATGGTTACTTTTTAAAATTTTATTTTATTTTTATATAATTTTATTAATTTATTATTATTATTTTAATATTATTTTATATTTTAATTATTTTTATAAAAATATTTTTAAATTTTTATTCAAAAAAATAAAAATACTCTTATGACTTTAATCGAGGGTAAATAATTAATTTTTTAAAACTTTATCAATAATATTTTGTTATTTAAAGAAACTTGGGTGAGAATATGTCATTTGACCTACGTTTATTTTGATTTTGAAGTGAATGGAGCTTTTAGATGCTTAATTTTTGTAGGGACGTCGTTCACAGGTCAAAGTGAACATGAAATAAATATACACTCCGCCAACAGTTTCTCTTTTAATGACTTGGTGTAAACATCGACAGTGGCCACTATCTCTAATTGCTTGCCATCACATTGACAACGAAAAAAATAACATGCCAACCCCATGATTGGTTTGTCAAATATTTTCTAGCATTCATTTTACTTTGGGCTAATACAAAACTTTTAGTAACACTTACACACATCCTACATCAACAAAGCATGAAAGATAACACATCAATTAAAGATGATAAAACAATATTAGTTAAATAGTTTATAAACTCGTAAATTATCTAAACACATTTTGTGTTCTATAACCTAAAAAACAAAATTATAATAAATTGTATTTAAAGCTAGAAATATGTTCAAAATGTATAATATGTAGATAATGGCTTGGACGGGGTAAATATAACACCTCTAAGTCACATTAACAAAGATGTTGAGTATATAAGCAAGTGTAACAAATGTGTGTATAAAACAAATAATATCTAAATAATAGGTCAAACTATTTGTAAGAGTATAATATAATATTCTTAAACAAATCTTATATCGAGAAAGTGTAAGAAAAATATTGAAATATGAGAGAAATGTTAAATACTTAACTATATAGATAAAATTATAACAAAATTATGTATTCAAAGCAGACGATATCTAGACAAAAAATCAAACTATTAGATGAGAATATTACGATTTGCCTTCTTGAGACTTACCATTGCAACTTTTAAGTTTATGATAAGAGTTCTGTAAACAAAGGTTCCCTTTTTCACTGGGACTCCCAATCATTCATCTTTTTATTATGATACCATGACATCTCAAAATGGGATAAATAATTGAGGAGACACATCTTTTCTGTCCAACCCTTGTCTGAGTAATATCGATGCAAACTGTACAGGCTGTGAGAGAGATATTAGGCATATGACACACACAATTATTGGAGATTTGTGACTGTCCACTCTAATTTGGTATCTTGCAGCAATTCCCGGTGAGCGGCTATCATATTTCATCTGTGCTTTTGGTTAACCTGGTGGTTTTCAGTTATGAAGGAGCCTAGTCTCCTGAACTTCAAAAGCTTAATTTGTTAGCTCGTTCTTGACCAGTCGGAGTAGGACAGGACTTTGTGATGTTGACATCTCACCAGCTCAATTATGCAGCTGCTTGGGGGAAAAAAATAACCTGAAGTAATGGAGATAAGATTAAATTCGAATCGAATTAAATACAAATATATAAATGTTCATATTTGAACTCATTTGTTATGATTTAGTTTGTATTCGAATTTGTGTTCATAAATATTTTTTATAGTGAATTTTAGGTTTGTATTCGGTTTGTATTTATATTCAATTCATATAGTTTATATTTAATATTTTTAAAAAAATTATAATTAATAAAATATAATTAATTTTTTTTAATTTAAGTTAGGATTCATATTCGTGTTTGGATTTGTATTCGTTGATTTTTAAAGCTATAATTTAGATTTGTATTCATATTTAAATTTGAATAATTTATTCAAATCAAATTTAAAAATAAATCTAAATATATTCAATTTGAATTCAATGATATTTATAAAAGCTTTACCCTGTAGAATGCGAGAAATGGGGACCATCCTATATTTCCAGGACTTGATGACAAGAACATCAACATACAAGGAATAATTAAGTTCAAATTGTAAAACTAAATTGAATTATTCAAAAATTATAATTTAGTTTAGTTTGATTTGTAAAATAGATTGGTTAAGGTCAAAATTTTTTCAAACACTTTTCTCAGTTTGGATTGTATTTTGAATAATTTTTAAACGGAATTAAATCATAAATCGTATTATATATATATATATATATATATATATAAATAATTGAATTTGACAAAATTTTTCAATAAACAATTAAAGATATAACTTTTTTTTATATTTATTTTTTATTTTTTTAAATTATAAGTATTTTAAATTTTTATTTTATATTTTAGATAACTATGAAAAACCCTTAAGTGATAGAAAAATAATACTAGAGGGGGGTGAATAGGATTATTTAAAAATTCTAAAGCAATAATTACAATCAAAACTATAATACACACAATGCACAAAAAAAGCAATAAAGAGAGAGAGTTCAGAAGTTGCTCAGCCAAGTTTAGAGAGGTTCGGAGCTTTGAACACAAGCCTCCTACGTCATCTTCTTCAATCAAACCCGATTGAAGTTTCCACTATCTTCAATACCCGAAGATACAATAGTTTTGCCACAAGGGAATTTCGCCCTTCTTTTACAAAGATTATATTAAAAGAATGTTGATTGTGATTGCCTCTGAATAGGCTGAAAATCAAATGTAAAGTACGAATTCTCTCAAGTATGTAAGTGTATAAGCTTAGAGAGAGAAACAAAGCAATGAAAGAATGAAGTAGATAGCTTGGCTTTTTCAATTCGTTTTTAAGTAACCCTCTCCACTTCAAATGACTCTCCTTTTATACTTGATTCATTGCCTAGAATAGCAAGGAGCCGTTTTGCTAGCTTTGTATCCGTTGAAGTAGTTGGAAAAAGTAAGCTCTGCAATAAATTTTCCAGGTGCACGGTCATGCTCCTCTAGTGCACGGTCGTGCATGCTGCATTTATTGCCTCATTCTGACTCCCAACGGTCGACTTAAAAGCTTAGCGCCAACGATGCACGGTCGTGTGTCCTTGACGCACGGTTGTGCTTCGACCCTTCATGGTCGTGTTCCTTAGATGCATGGTCGTGCATTGATACTTCAAAGTTTTGTCTAAAAATTCCAGAAGCTTGCACGGGTTGGCGACACGATGAGCGCACGAGCAGCACACGGGTGAGTTTATGCTAGAGCACGGTCGTGTGCCAATTCTGCATGGTCGTGCGTGAGATGAATGCCTGAAAGCCCTTGCACGACTTCCTGAAAGTGCTCTTGGTAGTGCTTCGTATTTGTCATCACGCACGGTCGCGCGTATTGAGCGAGCACGGTCGTGCGTTGACTCCTTTTCTTTGACTTGCTGCACGGTTTCCTTTGCACGGCTTAATCTCCTGTGCTCTTCATAGGTTATGCGCACGGTCATGCTTCCACAGCGCATGGTCGTGCTTCCAATGACTTTTTGAATCCTTTGATTTCACACGGTCAGACAGCACGGTTGAGGTGGTAGTGTAGTGCTCGTGTTGTGCATGCACACGGTCGTGCATAACGACACACGCCCGTGCGGGTCTGAGATTTTTCTTCCAGAAAATCACAGAACCTTGCACGGTCAGGCGCACGGTCCCGTGTTTTGGACACACGAGGACCCGTTTGGTCAAGCACGGTCGTGCTACTAAAGCACACGGTCGTGCGAGACCTAAAACCTGCAAAAATAAATTTTTTCTTCCCTTCTTTGTCATGAATTACTTCATGCAAGAGATTGATTAGCACTTTAAACACATTGTTAAACATTAATTAACAACTCAATTATATTTTTATCATCATCAAAACATCAAGGGTTCAACAAACTATAATTCAATTATTATTTATAAAGTTTAAAATATTTGAAAGTGAATAATTTTTAACAAATTTAAAATCTTGAACCTCAAATACTAAATGACAAATAATATGGGAAGGGGAGGGGAGGAGGGGGGGTGAATAGGTTATTTTGAAATCTTTTGTAATTTTAAAACTTTTTCCTATTATACTAACTCAAACATACATATAATTCCAATCAAACACAACTAAGCAAATAAACAATATTAACACAAATTAAAGAGAGTAAAGAAAAAGAAATGCTTAGCCGATTTAGAGTGGTTCGGAGCTTCTCCACGTCTCCTATGTCCACTACTTCAAGCAACCCCGCTTGAAGATTTCTTTTCTCTAACTTGAACCCGGAATTACAATAGTTTTATTGCAAGGGATTTCGTCTTTCTTATACTAATTTTGATACAATAAATTACACTCTTAACTTAGTTTTAACAGGGATTACATCACACACTAGTTTTACGGGATTACGCCTAAAGGTTTGTGGAAAATTACAAAAAAATTGTCTCACAAGACTGATACAACAATAAACTTTTAAGTTTTCTCTCTAATGAATTTACAAATGAGATTTTGTGAGAGAAAGTGGAGAAGAATTACAGAATGGAAGTATAAGAGTATTTTGGCCTAATTCTCTAACTCTTGAATCCTCAAATCAGCTCTAATATATAGTTGGTGGGAGGATATAGTCGTTATTGTTGATTTTGGAGCCGTTGGAGACTTTAAGGGAAATTTGCACGGGTGTGTCCTTCTCTTGCACGATCATGC
Organism: Anacardium occidentale; assembly: GCA_026122585.1. NCBI lineage: Eukaryota > Viridiplantae > Streptophyta > Magnoliopsida > Sapindales > Anacardiaceae > Anacardium > Anacardium occidentale. The sequence goes on along the minus strand of JAJEJH010000700.1, from coordinate 92,825 downwards.
TTCTGTTATTATGCACTTCCAACATCGAATTTGTATGTTGACACAAGCGTGTCTTATTCACACGGTCGTGTGTCACTTTTTTTTCATTATAACTTTTCATATTCCAAGAGGTAGCATGGGATGCATGCACTATCAGTACACGAGAAACACACAATTGAATTTTTGCCTTGTACATGGACGTGTGTTTCTAATACAAGACCGTGTGTTATTAATGCTTTTAATTTGTCTTTATTTGGTACGACAGCATAACACGGGCGTGTAAAATTTTTTTCTCTTGACACATGAGAGTGTCTCATGCCCATGAGAGTGTGCCCCATACACATGGGTGTGTGCCTCTTATCACACGGGTGTGTGCCTATATACACATAGTCGTATGTCTCATACACATGGGAGTGTGTCTCATACACATGGTAGTGTGCCTCATACATGTGGTTATGTGTCTTCTTTAAGCGATTCTAAAGTGCAGCAAAAGATAACACAGTTGTATGGTCTGATTACGCACGGTCGTGTGTTAGATAATTTCTACAAAAAATAAACTCTTTGATCTTATTTGTCATATTCGATATATGCATAAATCGGTTAAATATTTTAACATACGTTTTATATCAATTCAAAATCCATAAGGTTCCAACACAAATTATAATTCAAATCAAATCAAATCATATTTTTTCAATTTGATTTAATGTGGATGAAAATTTAAAATAATTTGATTTAGTTTAATTTTTTTTAATTTGATTTAAAAAGTTTTTAAAACTGCTCACCACCCAAAAAACAACCATGTCAAACATCAAAGGCTTGTGAGCCATCGCAAAATTCGACAACCCTCAACTACAACCACCATTGCAGCCATCTGAACATCAAGAGTCAAGAGCTCCCACCATTGTTGTACCATTACCATCATCATAAAACTGACAACCCACAACCATAACACACTCTTTCATTAACCAAAACAAATTTAGCCATACAAACAATTCTCATTACAAGAATAAATCAATTAATTAGTTTCAAACATCAAATGGAACATACAAATTGGAAAAAAGAATATAATAAGTTTTGGATTTAAAAATATGATTTACGTATTCAATAGTTAAAAAAATTTATATCGCAAACCTAATAATTAGGGTAGAAAATGCAAGTCACTCTTACAGGGAAAAAAAAAAAAAAAAGAGAGTTCTCCATATCCACCATTAACATAACCTTACAAACATTAAACAAATATCACTTTTAATTAAAATAATAAGAAGAATCTTACCCTTTTTGGAAACCCCACCTTGTTTAAGCAGTCTCTGTCATCCCCAACCACACATACTATAAACCCCTTTTAAAAGTCTCTTGAGTGGGAGACAATTACTTCTATAATAGATTATGAAATTGAAGCCCCTGTAAAAGAACTTGTTATATGAAACTGATTTTATTAGTGTATTAATGGAACTGATACAGTCGCTGCATGCTGCCACTGATCTTGTTCATTTACAACAATAAACAGCTACTATCTTCGTCATCATCCATAAACAAAATATCATTTTTTTGGTTCAGCTTTCTGTGCACATTCTTAAACCAAAAGGTGAACCAACCATAGATGTTAGTACACTATGAAGAAACCCATACGATTACCGGAAAATTTTCTGTTCTTGTTGGGCCAAATTCTGTACTGGAGTTGGCCCAAAGAATCAGTCTACATCAATCGTGAATTTGAATTCAACTCAGACCTAGCTTCAAATTGATTCATCATAGAGTCATCAACAAATTAATTTCTTCAATGACTTTTTATATTCTTTGACAATTTGTTTCATCTTAGTTTTCAATGATTTTTCTTTTATTTTTAACATTTTTTGACAATTTATTTGTTGAATTCATTACCAATCAAACGAGTTAAACTTAAACTCAAATTATATATTATAGATTTGAAGTGATCTTTGTTCAAACTTGATTAAGGGATTTTGTCTTGTGACCAACAGTTGAGTATTTGCATCCATATTTGAGATCAAATTTCTGATAGCCTCGGGAGTTTTATCCACCAATGTGCCTCCACTTGCTGCATCTGTTATATTTCTTTCTGTAGGCAGCAGACCTTCATAAAAATACTAAATTAGAAGTTGTTTACTTATCGGATGATGTGGGCAGCTTGCACACAATTTCTTAAACGGCTCCGTGACTCTCTACTGTACTGTCTGATGCCACCAATTTCTTTTCTGACATTGGCAGCTTCAGAGGCTGGGAAGTATTTTTCTAGAAACAACCTTTTCATCTCATTCCATGTTGTGACTATCCCAGATGACAGATAGTAGAGTCAATCCTTCGTAGCATCCGCCAAGGAAAAGGAAAAGACTCACAACTTAATCTGCTTCTCCAACACTCCCGTCAAACTCATACTTTAACACACTGCATGGATTCCTTCAGATGTCTATGTGGATCTTCACCTGCAAAACCACGAAATATAGGCAACAAGTGAATTAAACAAGATTTAAGCTCTAAAGCAACGTCCAGATTAGGGTATCAATGCACAACGATTGTTGGTTCAGATCAAGAGCCGCCAACTCCTTCAAAGTTCTATTCTGTGCTGCCATCTCCTCTTGCTTTGAATGAGTAAATGAACTGTTGAAAGAAGCGTAAGCTTGATAATCCTTGGCTTCTCTCTTCAACCGTTGAACCATATGAAAACTAACACCACTCCACTAAAGAAAACTTCATTATTAAATTGTTTAAAAAACATAAATATGTAATAACTCTGACTCGTGTGTTAATGGGGGCAAGGCACCTAGTCTTTATTCAAATTGAAATGTTGGCGGAAGAATTCAGCCAATTTTCCCTAAAACTATAATTGAGTAACCTAAAAAATTAGTGAGATTGTTGAACTAGTATTTGAAAATTCATAATTTGAATTAGAGGAATCTTACCAAGCTATTAAATATTAGTTGACTCTATTAACGAAAGCAACCCATAACAAATTTAATACATTATCTAAGTATCCTAAGCACTCTAAGTATGCATATTAAGATGAATTAGCTTTAATTAATGTCTTCTAATTGTCTGTCTTATTGTAGAGAGATGAAATATGCCCGAAGACTATTGTCAAACCAAGGTTTGCTAAAATAACTATTCTTATAATTTAAGTTAGAAAAAAAAAATCACATTTTTATTTGTCATCCATTTTTGTGAGTAAATTTCTTTGAATGAATTGGTAGAAAAGTCTTTTGTATAGATTTTTCTAATATATTTTTTTTGTTTCAAAATGATGTATGTTTAGGATTAAGTTATAATTTTTGAAATGTTAAGAGTGTTAATAAAATTTTTCGAAGGGTTATGAAAATTCGAAAAATGTTTTGAGGTGTTTTTTAAAATTTTAAAATTTTAATATGTCATTTACTAGTTTAAAAAATAATAAGTATATTTTCAAAAAATTAAACAAAATACATCATTTTAAGATTGATTAAAGTTTTGATATATTTTAAAGGGTTAAGTGATAAAAATTTTAAATTGATAAAAATATATTGATATTTTATCATTTATATTGCGAGTTAATGATAGTTTTATAAATTCAATAAAAAGGAAAATAGTTATTTCCCAAAAAAAAAAAAAGAAGAAGAATTTACTAACAACAGTGAATAATAAATGAGAAATTAGCTTTTTAGAGGTGAGAATTGTCATTTCATCAACCATAGGCGAAAAATAGTCATTTGGCCAATTTTTATCCATAACCTCACGTGGTATTTAAATAATTTTAGTCATTGTATATTTTCTTGATTAGGGGTAGATTTAATTGTACTCAAATATACACCATCTTAAATATTGAAATTCAGAATACTTCCTTTCAACTTGACATTATCTTCTCGTATAAATTAAATGGCCAAGCAGCAATGCCCACCCAAGGTTTTTTTAAATAATAAGCTCTTACTCACGAAAGTTTAAAAAGTCAAATACCCATCTTTAATTTTTAAAAAGATCAAAATACTTTTCATCAAATTTAGTAATATTAATATTAAAATAAATTTTAATATAAATAATATTAAAAATAAATAAATAAATTTAAAAAATAAAATAAATATTAAAAAAAACTAATACCACCAAGCGTCATCGACGGTGGTGGCTGATATTAATGATACCAGGTGACCAGAAACAACCACCTGGTTTCAATGATAGCTTGATTTAACCACTCTGCCATCATAGAAGATAGAAAATGGTAAGAATATTTGACATCGACCATTTTCAGTCATTTTAGATAACAGAAACGACCCTATCTAGTTGCTTCCGTCAGATTATTGGCCACCATATCTGACTATCAATGGAATTGGATAACCGTTTTTGAGCATCTGGTGAGGTTAACGTCGACTATCGTTGTCGGTGATGGTGATAATTTTTTAAATATTTATTTTATTTTTTAAATATTTGTTAATAATTTAATAATTTATTATTATTATTATTTTATTTTATATTTTAATTATTTTTGTAAAATTTATGTTTTATTTTTATTTAAAAAGATAAAAATACTCCTCTGACTTTAGTCAATAAATAAGTATTCGATTTTTAAAACTTTTATGGGTGAGAGTTTATCGTTAGAGAAAACTTTGGATGCGAATAGTTAGTTGGCCTAAATTAAATGCCAATTGAGTTACTTTTTTAAGTGGATGAGAAATAAGTCCAATTTCTATAAAGTATGAATCAGTTCAGATTTTTCAAACAATGCAAACAGGGAGATGAATAAGACATATTAGGTAAATTTTGTAAAGAGATTGAAGAAGCAGGTTTTTTTATTTTTCCCAGAAAGTTTGCAACAATGGACAAACATCCCACGTGCTACAGGTAAACGTCAACACCATTGTCAAGGCTTGTTAAATGACCAATTCATCCATAACTTTCCATCACTTTCACCAACAAAACCTGCCTCCAATTCTCAGCTGCAAGCCGATTGCGGATTGTCCTTTCTGCTACTTTAATCTCATTGGCTCTCTACATCTCTATTGTATAATTATAGACCTTTTTCCTTAGCTGCAGCGCCCACATAAAATCATCTCAGCCAATCACAACTCAGCACCACTCGTTCTCCTTTTCTGCTCATTCTCTCCTCTCCTTCATCTTGCTTACTAAGTACAAACCCAGGTACCGAATTTTCGTTCGCGTCTTTCTTTAACTGTCTCTTCTCTCGGCTTTTTATTTTCTTTGCTTTGGCCACCAAATCTGGGGAAAAGCTGGAAAAGCACGGTTTTTTTTAAGAGCTTTATCATTTTAATTATTAAAAGCCTTTGTGTTTTCTCTGCTTTTCTTCAACTTCCTCTCTGTTTTTAGTTCTGCTGACTTTCAATCTCGCCACAAAATTTCCAACTTATTTCAGGGTCGTGTTTAGTGCGGTGATTTTTTATCTGGGTTGTGCTTTGTGTGTTGCTTTGTTCGTGATTTTGTGTGTTTTGGGCCGGTGGTAATAGTCTAGGGCCTTTTTTTTTAACAAAACTGAGGTGTTTTTAATAGAAAATTTCTCTATTCCTTCTCGAATTTTCCTTTGTTTTTGGAAAGTTTAGCCTTTTTTGGATTCCTCAATTGGTGCTTGTGTGAAAATTTTTTTTGATCAAATTCCTATCTAATGCCTTGTTGATCTGATGCTTCTCTGGTCGTAAAAACCTCCACTTCGCTGCATTTTCTATCTGGGTTCTCTCCGTGGACATTGAATTATCTGGGTTCTCTCCTTGGACATTGAATTCAGAGAGAGAGAAACTGAGCTAGTATTCACTCCACTCGTACAGTTCAATAAAACAAAAACAAATGAATCGAGGAGTAGAAGTTTTGTCTCCAACCTCTTATCTACAGAACTCAAACTGGTTGTTTCAAGAAAGCAAGGGAACAAGGTGGACTCGACAAGAGAACAAGCTGTTTGAGAATGCTTTGGCTTTGTATGATAAAGATGCTCCCGATAGATGGATTAACGTAGCAGCAATGATTCCAGGCAAGACAGTCGGTGATGTCATCAAACAATACAGGGAATTGGTAGAGGATGTTAATGATATTGAAGCAGGTTTAATTCCAATTCCTGGCTATTGTAACGATTCTTTCACTTTGGAGTGGGTTAATTGTGATCAAGAATTTGATGGGTTGAGGCAATTTTATAGTCCAGGTGGCAAGAGAGCCACTGCAACTCGGCCTTCTGATCAAGAAAGAAAGAAAGGAGTTCCATGGACAGAAGAAGAACACAGGTATTAATTTTCCTTGCTATAATGTTATTTTGCCTTCAAAATCTTATGTATGACAATGGTTAAAAGTTAATTAGAGTTAGTTTGATTACTTTTAAATTCCGTTGTATCATAGATTTGGCTTGTCTCTTATAGATTAGTTTTATTGTGAATAAACCAGTTGTAAGTTTGTTTCGTTTTTTATATTGATGATCATTGGTAACCAGAAATTATGATATAAAGCTTAGTTTTGTCGAAATAATTAACTTTTTTATTACATAAGATCTCTGGCTGATCTTGAGAGTGATGTGATTGTAAGTATGTACAGTGGTCGATTTGATGAAAGCGGCTTATTGAATCCTTTATGAAGATGTCTTTTTCGCTTGTGTAATTGTCTAGTTCTTAGTGTTTAGTACACTCCAGCAGCTCATGATGCGGTGTTTGATAATTGAACTACAGGCAATTTTTAATGGGTCTTAAAAGGTTTGGAAAAGGTGACTGGAGAAATATCTCTCGCAATTTTGTGACCACTAGAACACCAACTCAGGTTGCAAGTCATGCTCAGAAGTACTTCAATAGGCAGCTTACTGGAGGGAAGGATAAGAGGAGATCTAGCATTCATGATATTACTATTGTCAGTTTGGAAGTTGCAGGATCTCCTTCGCCAGAAAATAGTAAACCTTCATCTGCAAATTCTTCTACGGCTGTCATTCAGCCGCGACAGCAACCAAAATTGACTAGCATAAGAAATGAGCAATTCAATTGGAAACCACCAAAAGGAGCAGCCATGGTTTTCAATCCAGCATATAGCAACGTGTTCGTGCCCCCTTTCTGTGGGAAATCTTTGTATGCACCTAAGTTGCAGGAGCAAAATCTGCTTGGTGGAACTCTTCATGGATCTCAGTTTGACATTTACGACAAACTTTATCCGATCCAGTCAATTCAACATCAGTAATTCGTAGATAATATATAGGAGTACTAAGGATATTTGAATGCCAATTCTTATTCAGTGTCAGTAATTTCTGATTACTCTGTCCACGCAACATATTGGTTCTATGTGAATATATCGATGAAGCTTGGGAGTCCATGAAAAAAACAGTTAGATTGTGTTGTGATTTGCTATTGGAAAATTGGACCATTGAACCATAAGAGTAGCCTTTGGTCTTGTGCACTGGTTGCATCTTTGCAGTGTTTGTGGGTTATTGGAAGGCATTCTCGTACTAAGCTTATTTGCAGTATGAATATTTCCATTTAGGTAAGCCATGTACATATCTAGATGCAAGAATGGTTAAAATTAGATGATATAGTCTTCAACCTTTCTGAGTAGCTTCATGTAAATTATGAAACTCCCATGTTTGCATGGTTAAAGGCATCCTGAGAATAATAACATATGGGTTGAATTGTAATCTCTAGGATATTCTGGGCAAGGAGAATTTTCAATCTTTTTTCTGTTATTATCTTTGTTGGTGATGAATTTTGCGGAGCATTTGAAGCAGGATCCCTCAAAACTGCATATCCGTCTCTTAGTTGAAAATTGTAAGTTCTTTTTGTAATTTCCACCTTAGTGCAATAAAAATCAGGAAGTGATCTTGGTGTGGTTCACAGTCGGTGATTAAAGTACTGTATATGCTTTCATAAATCCAAAGTGGAAGCAGTTGATATGGACATTAGGCTAAGTCATGCATGCTTGGGACCAATTTTGCTGAGTCACATAGCATTCTTTACGATGACATTATTTTAGTAAATGCTTTATTCTGATGCCTTTTTGCTGAAGTATAGTTATACTTTTTATGGCAATTAGTTGACTGAATTTGGAAGCTCGAATCTTGACTAAAACCAAGACTTGAGAGCCACTAGTAGAAGCATCTCATGCTTCATTCTGGCTTCTTTAATGTTGGTTCTCTTCTTGAAGATGACATATTGTGTTTTCTGTTTGTTCCCTTTTAATGGATTCGATGGTGGGTAGGAGATCATATCAGATGCATCACTGAGTGATCGTACAGAACAATGGCGGCCCGTGTTTCCCATTCATTTAATCACCTTTCTAAGATATTTTTTGCCCACCTAGCCAATTAAGTAAAGGCTCAGATTCTGCATAAACCTTTTACTATTTGTCAATGGAATCTTGGTTTGTGATTAAGTTCACCACGGTGATTAAACAAATCTTGGTGGATAAAATTATATTTACAAGTAAATCTTGCTACCGCATTCATGATCTAGAATTCACGAAAATTTTGTTTGAATTATTCAGTTGAGTAACAGAGAATCACACTTAAAAAATCTTAATGCTTGAAATTATGGTATAGAATAGACATCAATTGTCAAACTTGATCGTGTAGTCATGAAAACTCTCAAATCTTGATGAGTCTTGTTTGTTCCACTTCTTTTTGTTTTTGGGATCGTTCCCTCAATAGTGTAACTCTTGGTTTCAAAATTTAAAATAAAAAGTCACAAATAATGTTTTGAAATTTGGATCAGGTTGACCAGTTTAATTGATTCAGTCAATACCCATTGGTAGTAATGAAACTTGATGACGTTCCAATGGTTTTGCGCCGTATTTAACTGTGTTTTAACTAAAAAACTTATATTAATTTACATGTAAAACACCAATTTACAATATAAATAAATTGTAAAAGATGATGGGATCTACCTGAAAAATGAAATTAATGTGAAAAATGATTAGACCAATGCTAGGAGATAAAAATTATGATTTCTTTGCCAGGAGTTGTCAGCAATGAGATCGACAGTGGGCAGAAAAACCAAACGGGATTGCTGTGAAATTTGGGTTTTTCGACTTGGGTTTTTATACACTTAGGAGAAATTTTCTATGGTCCCTAGACAAAATGAAAATGACAAATCACCCCTAAATACATGTCAATTTAATCTCTTAATAAAAAAAAAGATACAACATTTCGCCTTAACAGTTTACTGGTCTAGCCATCGTTTGAGCCGGTCTAATTCCTTCACTGGGCCAATGCTTTGTTTGGATAAGAAAACATTGGTGACAGGGTTCTCCATCTGGTTTTCTGTTTTATTTTTCTTTTGTAAAGATCTGGGAATTGGCTATAGATTTTTAGCATTTGGAAGGTGAACATTTTTGTGGATGATCTTCTGTCCAAAGCACATTGATTGCAAGAAGCTCCGCCCAAGTGATGTGACTGGTAACCAATATCTTAACATTCCCAGTGCGCAAGAATGATCTCAATTGGACTCTAAATCTACAAATAACAGTAATTTAAAGCCTCAGGTTTCTTAATCTTGATAGCAAAATCAATGGCATTGCAGGAATTCCACTACCACCTGGTATATTATTTGCTCAAAAACTTAAAGAAAATCCCTATAAGCTCTCCACATACTGTGTTTTTTAGTCCTTAATAACAGAACTCGTAAGGAACATTTGTGATTGATTTCTACAACAAACGCTTGTATTTTTCTCACATGTCAGCAGTGGTTTTGGACTGTTGTGATCAGTGGTCATAATTTTCTCTGTAAATTATGTACAAACCAAGTGATTCTGATAAATCTTCTGATCCAATCAGCATCTGGGTTGGCTCTTTCTTTTGTTTTTCTTGCTTCAAATTTCTGGGTGCTAAAAATCAATTGTAGGCGAAGCAACATTCAAGCAAAAGCCCTAGTGCCCACTATATTTGCTTAATTGCTTGCGCATATAATTTTGGACCCACCCACTAGACAAAACTATTTAAGAGCAATATATAAGGATAGGATCCTTCCTTGAAGCTTCACCTTTGGTAACCGACAAAACTACCCACTTTCTTTCTAAAAAGATTATTTTGGCAAGTTGCATTAGAGGGCACTTTGGCTTGGCTACTCTATTCTAATTTCCTTCAAGGACTTTGGTTGATTCAAGACCACATACCTCAATCGCTATTTCTTTTTCTTACCCTCTTTTGTTTACCAATATTCTTATTCTTTCTCTGATATTGCTGCTGCTTGGCAACAGAAACTAAGTTGAATATAGTAACAAAGAAAAACCAAAAAGAAAAGAACCCATAAGAAGAATGAAAGCTGTATTGGAACCAAACGGTTTAATAACCAATCCGGGCTTTGACTTTTTCAATGGGCCAGTCTGGGTCAACCAATGTTCGAACGTCTGAACCAATGGTTAGACTGGTATATTATTTGAGTGATTTTGTTTGTATATTTTTGTTTAGGCCCTAAACCAATATTTACTTTGAGATAATTTTGTCACTTTAATTTTGTGCAAAGACCAAAACAATATTTTTTGAGAAGAGTATAAAAAGGGGAGAGTGAAAAAAAATCATAGGTGCCACACAAACCCTAGCTATCAATCCCTTAGTTGGCAATTTCCAAAGATGAGATCGTCACTTTTAGTTCCACTTGTCATTGTTCTCGTTATTTAATTTATTTTTGATGTGAATCTCTTCGTTTGCTTCATTTCTAGCTTCAATTTTATCGCTTTTTACAATGCATTCCCACCTTAAACCAATGATTTATGTAGCGACTCCCACCCCAGGTCATTGTGCGTTATGAAAATATATTGTAAATCATAAATAAAATATACTTACGTTGGGGATCTTTACCGTAAAAGGACAGTTGCTGTTGCTAAATTTAAAATTTCTTTGTATGCAAAAATTGTTTATATAATTTACTATAATAGTAAATTGAAAATACTGAAATATACGTGTAAAATCCCCAGACTACTCATGTATAGAATATACTACTCATAAAATATATACTAAAGCATAATATACACATATATACATGAGAAATAACTAAAAGCATGCGAGCCAAACATGCTAACTATTACGAGCCATATCCCAAAAATCTCACAGCTGTCTCGCTCTAATCACTAACCTGTAAAAAAGAAACAAGAAATGAGGAGTGAGTGACAAAATCACTCAGCAAGCGTTTCCTAACTTAAACACTCGCAGGTCCTAAACTTAGCTGGCTACATGACTTGTCACGTAGAAATTCTGCTTTACTATTTTCTTAAGTCTCATTCTCCTTATATTCAGAAGTGCATCTGTTTTCTGTATTATTCTTTGTCTTATTTTGCTCTGTTTCTCACGAGATGCTGTACATGATATGAAATATATATGCTGATGTCATATGTATGCTGTAAAATCATAAAACTGCCCTTAGGCCTGATTTTCTGAAAACTTTTTCTGAAAATAAAAGCTGTGATCCGAAGATCCTGAATATATACATATAGTATAAGCTGAAAACTATATCAGAAAGTAATATATTTGAAAATATCTGTTGTGCTAGCCAGATTGATGAATATAGGGATTCGACACTCTGGCCATGTGAGCTCAAATCCTACTAAATCTACTGATGCACAACTAAGACTCTCTTTAACGAACTTGGTCAATGACCATGTTCTCTCTAGCAGATACTAGTTTTTCTCTCTAGCGGGTGTGCGAACTCACAGGTGCCCCATCGTATCCACCCTTAACTTATGTCCAAAACATTATATACCTATACCTTAAAATCATACTATTGGATCATTGGATCCATTTATGAAAAATCATCTGATATGACATGTCGTGATCTATGCTGACAATCATGCATGATATGCTGTTATATTATCTTATTATTGAGTTTTGTGTGCTTAAAAATGGCTTAGAGTGGTTTAGCTTCTTTTTAAAATTCTTTTTTTGCTTTATACAAAGTGCACGAGTGTGAGTCTTTATGTGCACGGGTGTGTCAAGGCACATGGGACTGTGTTTAACTCGTGTCCTTGGGCGTGCTAGCTATTGGAATCATTTAATCAAACTTTGGTTGGCCACACATGCGTGCATACAAGGCACAAGGCCGCGTCTCACACTACACGGGCGTGTAACTATCTCACAACGCTCCTTTGTCCGGCTTACACGGGCTGTAGAATTGGAAATGAACACACGGGCATGTGTTTGAATTTTCATATGCACACAGGTGTCATGCAAGGTCGTGTTCATATAGAAATGAGGCCAGATAGGCGTGCACCTCGGGTGCACGGTCGTGTGTTTAACCTAGATTCTACAGATTACGTTTGGAAACCTAAAAATCCCACTCCAATCTCATCCAAACTCCAATCCAACAACAATACATATTCAAAACTGTTGCTAGCATGCAAATATTCATCATTAACTCATCTCAATCATGCCACATATCATAAATAAAACATACAACTCATGTATACAATATAGGACCGGCTGCCACGTATACCGCTGCTGCTAAATTATCTCTTTTTCTTTTATTAATATTTTGAAAATTCGGTACACATGACAAGAATCCTACGAAAAGAAACCTGTTGCTATACATACTGAATACACAAGCGGAAGTTGAAACTGAAAATACAATGTACAATGGGCCCAAAATAGCTTTTTCATATATATTGTTTCTGTACAACATACATTTGAGTAAATACAAAATTTACTATACAAGACCCAACAGGCAGTACTGAAAACTGAAAGGGAGCCCTCTCCCGACAACCACGGTCCACCCGCTCCTTGCCAACACCACACATACCTGAAAAGAAAGGAAGAAAGTAAAGGAAGAAAGGAAGAAAGTAAAGGAAGAAAGGAAAGGAATGAGTGATAAAGATCACCCAGTAAGCGATCCTTACTTCCCTCAACCCAAACAAGCAAACAAAACCATAAACATACTTGGCATTGGCCCTAACATTCATCTATTCGCTTGCTCATTCTGAATATCACTTAAACTGATTATTGCTTAAACTGTTCTCTTGATTGAATTATTAATTCATGTCATGAAATGTATATCATGTCGTGTTGAATAAATACTGAATATGCATGCAATTGAATCTATACATATCCAAAGATACCTATTATGCTGATTAGACTGATGAACACATGGATTCGACATCTTGACTAAGTGGGCTGAATAGTCTAGCGATAAGCTAGAAAACTGAATATACTGAACTGGACAATCTGACCGTAGTCAGAAGGCTGGAACCCACAGATGCCCCATTGAGCTCACTTAAAACTCTAACCTGGATATCGGGTTTTAAATGTTGAATGACTAATGAATTCGGATCTCTTGATCCTTTTTCATGCTGATGCCTTGGCATGTCATGCTATGTAATGCTTATGCAACATTATTTATCTCATTTTATCGTTATCTGTTGCTTATTAGCCATTGGAAAAGTTTCCCATGCTTAATTGTTCATTTTAATGCTTTTCTTGAAAAATTGTGCTGATACACGGGTGTGTAGGCCAGACACACGGGCATGCAAGGAACACACACGGGTGTGCATGGCAAAGGCATATGGGCATGTGCACAAATACACGGGGCCGTGTGTTGGCCATGCAGCTAGTCATGCTCGCGTTTGGAAAATCTGCATAATATCACTAAAAGAACACACACATGACCTTGTCACCTAGGACACACGGGCGTGTCTTCTGCAATCAGGCCATGCACACAGGCATGTCCTTGTAGAAGCAAAGGCACACGGGCATGCACCTGCGGGTACACAGGCGTGTGTCTTGCTCTGCATCGATAGCAACCGTCTGAAACTTACAAGAAATCCAACCAAACCTCAATCAATCTGAAATTAATTGAAAGCATGCATTTCTAGCACTTCAATAAGCATACAACACACTTTAATTTCATCCATCACAAATCACAACTCAATCCACCGTGGAAATCATTCTTTCTCTCACATATTCACACACAAGCATAAGCAAGCATGGTTCATGGGTGGAAATCAACATCTCAAGCAATTTCTCATCAACATATCAACACATAACTCATTCATATCAATCATAAGCATGTTGGGAACACAACACATAACATACAACATCACATACATGCTTGGAAACTTAAGGAAGAAGTAAGGAATCACTTACCTCTTGCCATGGCTGCTGGAAAACTCTTTCTATCTAATCTCTTCCTTTTCTAGTTGGATTAAGAACTGTTGGATACTGGATCTCAGTTCTAGGGTTGGGAGTCACTGAAAACAAAAGAGAAACTTTGGCTAAAAATGGGAAACCCTAAGTGGGAAACACTTAAAACTCACTATCTCTTTCCTCCAACACACTTGCACGGGGGTGCAAGGCACAATACACGGGAGTGCACAAGGGAAAATGAATAAACTTCATTTTTCACGCTATGCATGATAGAAACCTTCCAAAAGGAATCATGCGCAAGCCACACAGGCTCTGGAAACTTACTATCTCACCCCTAAACTCTTCTAACTCCCAATCTATTTCTATTTCTCACATCTAGCCCCACAATTCTACCCTAAAGGGTATTTCTAATCTTGGGATACTACATACAAGGAAATACACATACAAACATGCAATTAGCCACTCAATCAACTAATAATTCATCATTTCAAAGCTCAAGCATGTTGATAACACTTCAAACAAGCACACAATGTTTCTTCATAACTCAAAACAGCTAAACATGCTCTGAAACTAAGTGAAAGAGGTAAGGAAACACTTACCTCTCGCTATAGAAGCTGGACCTCTTTCTCTAGAAGCTTCTGGATCACTAATTTAGATCTGAGTTACTAGGAGACCTCTCTCAATCACCCTAAGGTTCATTGGAACTGAGGGAAGAAGAAGGAGAAAATGAAATAAGCTGGGAACTGTGCGAACTAGAAATAAAATATATTTATGGCTAAGTGGCAAGACACATGGTCACTTGTGCTAGGTATACGGTCGTATGCGCAGTGGAAATCTCAATTTTCACTCTCTTTCGCGCTATACAGGGAATATTCACCTAGAATATCCATGTACAAGCCACAAAAGGATTCTAAAAGACTCTTCTACCCTTAAACCCTCTCAAAACTTTTTCCTATCAAGGAAATCTCTTTTTAATCCTTGGATTCAGAACCTAAAAAGATAGTTTTAACCTCGAGCTATTACAATTCTCCCTTTCTAATAAAAATTTTTTCCCCAAAATTACCTAAATAAATATGTGAATCTATCTCTCATTTCAGCCTCAACCTCCCACGTAGCTTCCTCAATTCTCTGACTTCTCTATAGAACTTTGACCAGAAGAATCTTTCTATTTCTGAGTGTCTTCACTCTGTAGTATAAAATCTAAATTGGTCTTCTTGATAACTAAAGTCATCTGACAACTCCAAATCTTGAACCTTTAACACATGAGACAGATCTCTTACATATTTCATTAACTGAGACATATAAAACACACTGTGGATTCTATCCAAGCTAGTTGAAAGAGCTAATTTGTAAGCAACTCTGCCCATTCTCTCCAGAATTTGATATGGATCAATGAATCTCGAAGTCAACTTGTCTTTCCTACTAAATCTTAAGATACATCTGTAGGGAATAACTCTTAGAAACACGTGATCTCCAACCTTAAACTCTATCTCCCTACACTTCAAATTCGTATAGCTTTTTTGACGATCCTAGGCCTGCTTAATTCTCTACCTGATAGCTTTAGTTTACTCAATCATCAATTGAGTCATCTCTGGCCCCACTATTAACTCTAATGAGTCTCTCTCACCAATGTCATCCCAATGCAATGGCGATCTACACCTCTTACCATACAAGACCTCGAAAGGTGTCATCTGAATAGTAGACTGATAGCTGTTATTATAGGTAAACTCCATCAACGGTAGTAAATAAGCTTAACTAGTCTGAAAATCCATACAACAGACTCTCAACATGTCCTCTAGGATCTGATTAACTTTCTCAGTCTGACCATTTATCTGTGGGTAATAAGCTAAACTAAAATGAAGTTTGGTCCCCAACGCTATCTGTAAACTACCCTAGAAAGTTGACAACAATCTGGAGTCTCTATCTGAAACTATATCTTTGGGAATTCTATGTAATCTAACCACCTTTTTGACATACAAACAACCCAACTGATCAGTACTCATGCCCTCCCTGATCAGTAAAAAGTGTGTAAACTTATTCAATCTGTCTACAATTACTTAGATGCCATTGTACCTACGCTGCACTCTAAGAAGTCCTTAAATGAAATCCATGGAGATACTTTCCTATTTTCACTTAGGAATCCTCAATGGTTGAAGTAACCCATAAGGCCTCTGATATCTGCTTTGACCTGTCGACAAGTCAAATATCTGGCTATAAAGTATGAAATATCTCTTTTCATACCAGACCACTAAAACACTCTTTTGAGATCTTGATACATCTTGGTATTACCGGGATGTCTTGAGTAAACTGTACTATGAGCCTCTGACAAGATTTTTTGTCTCAAGTTTGTATCCTCTGGCACACAAACTCTATCTCTGAATCTCAAAATCTCGTCTCTGATCTCAAAATCTAGTACTATATCCTTAAAGATCCTCTGAATTGTACTCTAAATCCATATATCTAATATTTAACCAGCCTCGATATCATCCAATAGAGTGGACACTATCTAAAGCCTGGAGAAACCAGTTGTCACTATCTAATATCCTTTTTGGAAATCTCATGTTTTACTAACTCTGCATTGAAATCATGGATAAAGCTACTCTTTCGCTTAAAGCATCAACTACTATATTAGTTTTACTCAGATAATAGTAGATCTCGCAATCATAATCCTTCACCAACTCTAACCATCTCCTCTATCTCATATTCAATTCTCTCTAGGTGAAGAAATACTTGAGATTTTGATGATCTGAATATATGCAGCATCTGACACCGTACAAATAATGTCTCTAGATCTTCAAAGCAAATACTATTACAGCTAACTCTAAGTTATGCGTAGGGTATCTTAACTCATAGTCTTTTAATTGCCTTGAGGCATAGGCAATTACTTTACCTTGTTGCATCAATACTACTCTAATCCTTTGATGGGAAGTATTTGTGTACATCTCATAGTCAACACCTTTCTGAGGCAATGCCAATGCTGGAGCACTAGTAAATCTCTACTTTAACTCTTGAAATCTCTCCTCACATATCTCAGTCTAAATAAAAGAAATCTTTTTCCAAGTCAAAGTTATTAATAGTCTCGCTATGCTGGAAAAGCCCTTTATGAATCTCTAATAATAACCAGTCAACCCAAGAAAACTCCTCACTTTCTTAGGTGTCCTTGGTCTCGACCAACTTAGGATGACTTCGATCTTACTTGGATCCACTGAAATACCAGCTATCGAAATTACATGTCTAAGAAATGCCACACTATTCAACCAAAACTCACATTTGCTGAACTTGACATAAAGTTGACGATCTCTCAATCTCTGAATAACAAACCTAAAGTGTTTCTCATGCTCTTCTACACTTCTCGAGTAAACCAAGATGTTATCGATAAATACAACAACAAATCTATCTAAATAGTCTTAAAAAACTCGGTTCATCAAATCCATAAACACTGCAAGAGTATTTGTCAACCCAAAAGGTATTATCACAAACTCGTAGTGGTTATACCTTATCCTGAAAGTTGTCTTAGATATATCTCTTTCTACCACTTTCACCTATGATACCCAGCCTCAAATCTATCTTGGAGAACACTGTAGCTTCACTCAACTGATCAAATAAATCATCAATCCTGGGCAACGGGTACTTGTTCTTTACTATTACTTTGTTTAGCTCTCTGTAATCTATATATATTTTTAGGGAACCATCTTTCTTCTTCACAAACAAGATAGGAGCATTTCATGGTGAGCAACTCGACCTAATGAATCTTCTATCAATAAGCTCCTGAAGTTGTTTCTTTAATTCTTATAACTCTGTTGGAGCCATCCGATATGGAGCCTTAGAGATAGAAGTTGTACTAAAAAGTAGCTCAATACAAAACTCTAACTCTCTCTTAAAAGACAACCCTGACAAATCCTTTAGAAACATATTAGGAAACTCTCTCATTGTAGGTACTTTCTCGATAGTTGGCCCAGCTACATCTCTACATACCACATTAGCCAAGTATCCTACACAACCTTTACTCAAAAGCTTTCTTGCCTGCAAACAAGAAATAAGCAGGGTCTCTACTTTCTCCTCTTCAAACACAAATTGATTAAAGGTCTAACTGTAGTATAACCTTTTTCCTCCTATAGTCTATCTTTGCCTTATAATTACTCAATAAATTTATGCCTAAGATCATGTCAAAATTAGCTAACTCTAACATGATCAAATCTATCATCAATCTTCTACCCATAATCTCGATCTCCTGAATTACCAGTATCTGGTCACCCAAAACCATACCACTATCTGGCATCTCTACACATATACTCATAGTTGTCATACTAGGGATTAACCCTAAACTCTCTACTACTTCTCTAGATATGAAGCTATGTGTGACACCACAATTAATCAACATATAAATAGAAGTATTAAGAAAAAACAACTGATCGGTAACTATATGTGAAGTGGCCTCTATCTGATCCTACATGACTGTAAAAACTCTGGCTTTACCTCTACTGAAAGGACTAGCACCTCCTCTAGGTGTACTGGGACCACCTTTGCTTACTCTAGCACCTCTACTTGTTGGACTAGGAAAACCTCTACCTGAAGGACCACCTTTAATAACTAGACACTCTGACATCCTATGTCCAGGTTGTCTGCATCTGAAGCATAAACTTTACCCTGCTAGGCACTCACTTGAATGCCTTCTACCACAAATCCTATATATTGGTAACTCTGTTCTCTACTTTTTTCCTTTAGTAGATTTCTTAGGCTGCATGGGTGTCTTTCCTCTATCACTGCCTCTGTCAAAACCTTTATCTGGGTCTCTCTCTATAGGTTTATTAAACACACCCATCCTCTGAAGGTACACCTTTGATCTCAAAGTTCTTCCCAATGTATCATTGAATCTCTGAGGAGGTCATGACGTCTTTGGCAATGACTGGGTTCAAACTATGCATAAATTTCTGAACTCTGATGATCTCTGAAGCTGTTATACCCATGATAAATCTCACTAACTGATTAAACCTGATGACGTAATCTTTTATTGAATTCGTGCCCTAAGTCAACTCTTTAAATTCTTGGGCCCTAGCATACATCACGTCTGCATTGTGGTATTCTTCATCAAACAATCTTCTGAACTTATCCCAAGTTAAACTCTGCACATCAACTGATGTCCTGGCAAGGTTCCACCATACCCTCACATCACCTCTAAGCATATAGGTGGCATACCTTACTTTATCTCTATCTGTCATGGTAAACAACTCCATGGCACTCTCAACTGACTCTATCTAGTCTTCTACTACTGTAGGATCTCTGAAACCAGTAAATTTAGGTGGCTGATGAGCTCCTAGCAAACTATAAATTGGATGAAGTCTCTTTGAACCATTAGTACTGACTGTACTTGTACTAAAACTCTAACCCCTCTGAAATTCATATCCTAGTACCTGAATACCCTCTGCTCTCTAATCATAATAATCTTTACCTCGCCCCTGACAGGTTTCACCTCTGATAGGCTCTTGGGTCTCTACCTTTTCTGTATGCTGTAACCCTTCTCTCATAACTTCTCTGACTATATCTCTAACATCCTCTGTTCTAAAAGATACTTGGGAATGCTGAGACCACCTAAGGTCACTAGTACTCATGGGTCTAATAGAAGCACTACTCTGTTCACTCATATCTCTAGGTAAGTGAGATTTTCTATCTAGAAAGCCACAACACAGAGGATCAACATCAAACATAAACTGAAATTACACTTAAATGCTTACGCTGATAAGAAGCGAGCAACGACTGTAAGGGTATGCTAGCTCTCGGCTCATGTAATTTATGGAAAATAATGCATGTCAAAACTCATTTTTTGAAAATACTTTTCAAATTCTGATAATTGGCTTAAAACATTACTCTGATACCAAACACTGTAGCAACCCTTACCCCAGGTCACTGTGCACTGTAAATCATAAATAAAATATACCTGCGACGTGGATCACTACAGTAAAAAGACTACTGCTGCTGCTGTTGAATTTAAAATATAATTTACTATAATAGTAAATCAAAAATACTAAAATATACGTGTAAAATCCCCATACTACTCATGTATATAATATACTACTCATACAGTGTATACTAAAGCATAATACACACAAATATGCATGAGAAATAACTAAAAACATGTGAGCCAAACATGCTAACCACTGTCGAGCTATATCCCCAAAATCTCACAGCTGTCTCGCTCCAGCTCAGCCCTCTCTAATCACTGACCTGCAAAAAGGAAACAAGAAAGGAGAAGTGAGTGACAAAATCACTCAACAAGTGTTTTCAAACTAAAATACTTGCAGGTCCTACACTTAGCTGGTTGCGTGACTCGTCACGTAGAAATTCTGCTTTACTATTTTCTTATTTCTGATTCTCTTTATATTTATAAGTGCATCTGTTTTCTGTATTATTCTTTGTCTTATTTTGCTCTATTTCTCATGAGATGTTGTACATGATATGAAATATATATGCTGATGTCATGTGTATGCTGTAAAATCATAAAACTTACCCTCGGACCTGATTTTCTGAAAACTTTCTTTTTTGAAAACTCTTTCTGATAATAAAAATTATGATCCGAATATCTTGAATATATACATATAGTATAAACTGAAAACTGTAACATAAAGTACTGTATCTGAAAATATCTACTATACTAGTCAGACTGATGAATATAGGGATTCGACACCTTGGCCGTGTGAGCTCAAATCCTACTGAATCTACTGATGCATAACTAGCACTCTCTCTAATGAGCTTGGTCAATGACCATGTCCTCTCTAGTGAACGCTAGTTTCTCTTTATAGCGGGTGTACAAATTCACAGGTGCTCCATCATATCCACCCCTAACTGATGTCTGAAGCATCGTATACTTATACTTTAAAATCATACTATTAAATCCTTGGATCCGTTTATGAAAAATCGTCTGATATGGCATGTCGTGATCTATGTTGATAATCATGCATGATATACTGTTATATTATCTTATTATTGAGTTATGTGTGCTTAGAAATGACTTAGAGTGGTTTAACTTCTCTTTAAAATTCTTTTTCTACTTTATACAAAGTGCATTGGCATGTGTCTTTATGTGCATGGACGCGTGTTAAGACACATAGGATCGTGTGCAACTCGTGTCCTTAGTCGTGCTAACTACTAGAATCATTTAATCAAGTTTTGACTGGCCACACGGGCGTGTGGTACGAACACACGGGTGTGCATATAAGACACAAGGTCGTGTCTCACATTGCACGGGCATGTAAATACCTCATAACACTCTTGTGTTCTACTTACACGGGCGTGTAGAATTAGGAACTGACACACGGGCGTGTGTATTCGGATACACGAACGTGTGCATTCGAGTACACGGGTATGTGCACTTGGATACACGAGCGTGTGTCTAGATTTTTATACGCACATGGGTGCCATGCAAGACCATGTTCATACAGAAATGAGGCCACACGAGCGTGCACCTCGGGTACACGATCGTGTGTTCAACCCATATTTTATAGATTACATCTAAAAACCCAGAAATCTTATCCAAACTCCAATCCAACAACAATATATACTTAAAACTGCTGCTAGTATGCAAATATTCATCATTAACTCATCTCAATCACGCCACATATCATAAATAAAGCATACAACTCATGTATACAAGGAAATACACATATAAACATGCAATTAGCCACTCAATCAACCAATAATTCATCATTTCAAAGCTCAAGTATGCTGATAACACTTCAAACAAGCACACAATGGTTCTTCACAACTCAAAACAACTAAACATGCTCTGAAACTAAGTGAAAGAGGTAAGGAAACACTTGCCTCTCGCCATGGAAACTGGACCTCTCTCTCTGTAAGCTTTTGAATCTCTAATTTGGATTTGGGTTGTTGGAGGATCTCTCTTAATCACCCTAGGGTTCATTGGAGTTGAGGGAAGAAGAAGAAGAAAATGAAATAAGCTGGAAACTATGCGAACTAGAAATAAAACATATTTATGGCTAAATTGCAAGACACACGGTTGTGTGTGCTAGGCACATGGTCATGTGCGCAGTGGAAATATCAATTTCCACTCTTTTTCGCACTATACATGAAATATTCATCTAGAATATCCATTTACAAACTACAAAAAGCTTCTAAAAGACTCTTCTACCCCTAAACCCTCTCAAAACTCTTTCCTATCAAGGAAATCTCTCTTTAACTATTGGATTCATAACTTAAAAAGACAGTTCTACCCTCGGGCTATTACAATTTACTTGCAACACAAGTATTGTGATTCGATTGTTGTTTAATACAGTTCAATGACCAATGTCATTAGACCATTACTTGGAGTCATCGGTGTTTGTTCAATCTAGTATTAAAACTATGATTGAAACTTCAGTAATTTTTTATTTTAATGGGGCATCATTGTGGGCCCTTTGAGTATACAAGATCACTTTGGGTGCTTCCATGTCATTCAACATAAAGGAGATAACAGAAAAGTGAAAGATTTTGGAATCATTGTACCTATAATTCATCGCAACCAACAAACACTTAATGCAAAGGTGATAGATTCAGCTCTCGGCTCAAGTAAAGTATATGCCCAAAAAAAAAAACAAAAAACAAGCACTTAAAATTTTCTAGCCGATTCTGTGTCCATTTCCAAATAGGTGAAACAAATTTACTTGGATTTTGTGTCCATTCATCTGTAGGAAATAAAATCAGATTGCTTTAAACACAGTGAGTGTTGCATTGACTATTGCAGTTATCCAGATTCTGCTTGGATATTTTCAATTGAATGCTAGCTAGTTGATGAGGTTTAGCACTGCACAACAAAAGTTTGACAGTGCA
Organism: Anacardium occidentale; assembly: GCA_026122585.1. Lineage (NCBI taxonomy): Eukaryota > Viridiplantae > Streptophyta > Magnoliopsida > Sapindales > Anacardiaceae > Anacardium > Anacardium occidentale. Next base: position 70,015 of record JAJEJH010000700.1, on the reverse strand, counting down.
ATGAGCTGTGATATGTTTCACTTGAGATGGTCATTTTAAGGTGCAATGTCTTTTCATGTCTATCTTCCTCATTTTTAAACCTCTGGAAAATACAATACAGGTGAAAAAATACCAGGAAGATCTACAACTTATAATTTCCCGCAAATCAATAAACATAAGGCGAAAAAATTTGCAGTGCAATATTCACGTTCAACCTGTCTAGTAAGCAAAGACTAAGCAACTGTATAGAACAGTACACTTGATGCATGCAAGATCGACTCCTGTAATCTGATTATGACCTGACGATCATTTTTTGCTGATATCAATTGAATGAGAAAATTCACTGTAATTAAGAGTTTTTCCTTTTTTTTTTTTATGCATTTTAAGCTTGAAAATGTTAGATGATTAAGGTTGCTTTCTAGTTTATGGTAAAATCTTAGAACTTAATGGGATGATCCTATTCACTTACCAAGCACTCTACATGAATAACACTTCTTGTTAACATCTCCATTAGAAGTGACCTCAATTCAGGACTACCCATCAGCATTTTAATGCATTCAAATGTTGCTATTCATTACTTAATGTGTTAGAAGCTCTTGAATATGTGACGATATGATTAAATATTTTTAAATTAAAAATAAAATATTACCTAATCATATAAAAACATATTATTAATACTTTAAAATCACCCAATTATGTAATAATATATTATTATTAATACCCAATTTGAGACTATTCTAAATGATAAAAAGTAACAAATTACTCATTGACATCTTCATTTGTTATAATTGTTACATCTAAAGCTTCGTTGACAAATTCAATAATTTTCAGAAAACAAGGCCCATGACTGGAGGCTCCATGCTAATTTTCCATGTAAAATAAGCCCCTTGAGACCCAAAACAGACCCCTAATAACTTTTTGTCTTGAATTTCCATTGGGAATAAAGTTTGGACTTTCGAATTTCAGAAAATTAAATAACAATATTTTGGGGATTTTTGTACATAAATAACCAAGAATCTCAAGCCTATAGTTATGTAACCAGCACCATAATTTTGACAAAAATGTACCTATATATAAATACACATTTTCTTCATTTTATAAAATCAAAAGCTATTGTCCTGGACTTGACTTCTAATCAAACATGATACCAATTTCCATCTTTTGATGGTTCCGAAGTGAAGACTGTTGAAAGATTCTAAATGTTTAGCTAGCATGCTTTGTCCTAGGGAGGTATATAAATCTTATTGAAGAAAGACAAAAGCTACAAGATTATAGGAAAAAAGATATTTCCAGATTTTTCTTCTCCTATGGAGTTTCTTAATCTGGGTAGGCCTAAAGACATGTTGACGGTCCCAAAGACTACTCAGATTCTCTAACAAGAAGAGTCCTTCCAACATGAAAAATCCCAATAGACATGACAAATAACCTTAACCGCCGGCCCAAAGGGGGGGGAGGGTGCGGGGGGCGCGTCGGGGTCGGGGTGGGGGGGATGGGGATGGTGGGGGAAGGAGTGGGCGGGTGAGGGGGAGGGAGAAGGAAAGGGGTTTGCAAATTTAAACTTTTTTCTATTCATAAATAAAATAACCAAACAAAATGATTTATTAAAAAAAAACAATGAAATAATACAACCAAACAAATTAACATAATAAAAAGAGAGAGAGGGATAAAAATGCTCAATTAATTTAGAATGATTCAGAGCTTTTTCACAACTCCAACGTCTACTACTCTAAGTAACATTGCTTAAAAATTTTTCTCATGTAATTTTAATTACCCATAAATTACAATAATTTTTGTCTAAGAGATTTCGCCCTTGTATATTAGTTTTGATAACAAGAGATTACGTTTTTGACTGGCACGTGTGAACGCGTCCCAAGCGCGTGTGAGCGTATCCCGGTGCGTGGCTAGGCGTGAACCACTCTCCTGGCATGTGTCGGCGTGTGTGGTGCTTCTCCCGGCACGTGGAGGCGCATGCATGACATTCCGGGTGTTTGGCGACACGTGGCATGTTATTTCTGGTATGTGTGAAGGTTTTGGTAGCTCATATGACTCATTTGCTAAATCCTTTGATCCTTTGGTGTGTTTTTAGCCTTTCTAACTCTATTTTGGGTTCACCCATTATAAATTCATATTGTTTGTATCTATACTTTTACATGAATGATTGTTCACTGAATTTTGATGTAACATTTAATGACTAAAGCTTGTTAGAGGTTTTTATATCTCATGAAATCTGAGTTTGGACATGTTGGTTATATCATAGGATAACTTTGTGAGTTGTCAGAATGTTTCATCACCAAAGCGATGCATTCATTGAAACTTACAGAATTCTCCATTCGATTATGATGTGTGATTTCAGTTTTAATTCATATAATTTTTCTCAAAGGAATTATTATACGTATCAAAATTAATAATAACACAAGATTAATTATGGAATATATCGGTTATGAGTAGATTCAATACACCTAAAGGTGATTGTTTTTATTCAATTAACGTGTATTCTCTTGTTTTGTGAAGAATGAACAATGTTTTGGAATGAATATATCTGCCTAAAGGGGATATTTTCTTTTGAATCGTTTGGTCATATTAGTCCTCATATGAATACTTATGCTGATAGGATTCTAATAGCTTGCCATTTTCTCTGCCCAAAGGGGAGATAATGGTGATGCACCTAGAATCCAAATAACTTATTTGGTTTAAAGATTTTGATTATTTTATTGTCCATAATACTAATTTGTTACATTGGTTTTCTTTACAAATAGTTAATATTATAGTGGACAATAATAATGTCACTATAGAAATCCTGACTGGAAGCAACTTCAATAAATGGAAGTCCGACTTAGAATTTGCTTTAGGTATAGTTGATATTGATATGTCCTTTCGTGTTGATGAACCACCTAAGCCCACTGAAGAGAGTACTGTAGCTGAAAAGGAGTGGTATGTTAAATGGAAAAGGTCTAATAGGCTTAGTCTCTTGGCCATAAGGAGGACTATTGCTGAATATTTATTAAGTGGTCTATCAGAAACCAATAATGCAAAAGAATTTCTTAATGCTATTGGACAAAGATATCAGGTATCTAATCATGCTGAAGCTACACAGTTGATGAGTGAATTGTCTAGGGCTAGATATGATAGTACAAAAGGGGTTCGAGAATTTATTTTAAGGATTGTTGGTATATAGTCTAAGTTGAAGGCTCATGAAATTTTTATTAATGACAACTTCATTGTCTACCACACTCTCAATGCTTTGCCATCAGAGTTTAGCCAAATCAAAATTGTTTACAATGCTCAGAATGAGAATTGGAGCATTAATGATCTTATTACTAAGTGTATAACCAAGGAAGAAAAGTTAAGATTTGAAAAAGTTGAGATTGCAAATCTTGTTGGATCTTCAAAGGGTTATATCAAAGGGAAATGATAGAGTAAGAAAAAGGCTATTTAGGGTCCTAAGAATACTGTTAGCTTCAAGAAAAAAGGGATTGATCAAGCTCAAGTAAAAGATGAGATTAAATGCTATTTTTGTAAAAAGCAAGGTCACCTAAAAGTCAACTGTATGAAGTTCAAGTCTGGGTTAGAAAAGAAGAAGAAAAATGATCAAGGTACTGCCTAAGTTTGTTTTGAATCTAATCTTATTGATGTTCCTAAAAATAGTTGGTGGCTTGATAGTGGGGCATCTGTTCATATGATAATTTCTTTACAAGGACTAGTAAATAGGCGAAATCCGACTAAGAGGGAAGCAAGACTCAAAGTTGGAAATGATGCAGATGTTGTTAAACCCCAAATACTAAATGGCAAATAACTTAGAGGGAGGTGAATAGGTTATTTCAAAATCTTCTCAATTTTAAACTTTTTTTCCTATTATACTAAAACATACATATAATTACAATCAAACACTACTAAGAAAATAAACAATATCAACACAAATTAAGGGGAGTAAAGGAAAGAAATGCTCAACCAATTTTATAGTGATTCGGAGCTTTGATCACAAGCCTCATGTAGGACCCATCGTCACGAGTACCCCTACTCCTGAATAACATGGTCCTTTTTATTAATAATCTAAAAATCTAGGTACCCGCGATGAGAATCCTACGAAAAAGAAAGCTACTGCTACTGTACAATTGAACATAAACAGAAGCTGAAATACATACAATGACTGTACAATGGGCCCAAACTGGCCTTTATCATATATATACATATCGTTCTGTACACTGTGCTTACAACTGAGTAAATATAAAGATTTAAAATACAAGACCTATCAGGTCCAAAACTGGAAATATACATACTGAAACTGTAGTGTGGGGCCCTCTCCCACTAGCCTCAGTCCACCTGCTCCTCACCAACAGCACATACACCTGAAAAGGAAGGAAAAAGGAGAAGGATGAGTGATAAAGATCACCCAGTAAACATTTCTTACTTCTCTCAACCCAAGCAAGCAACATACAATCACACATACCTGGCCTCAGCCCTAACATTCATCTGGTCGCTTGTTGGAATCTGAAACTGATTAATCTGGTTATCTAGATCTTATTTGTTTACTGATTTCATTATCATTCATGTCATGATGTATATGTCATGTCATGCTAACTAAAAATAACTGTGGATGCATGCATCTGAAAATCTGTATGTACCTGAAGGTACCTTTTGTACTGATCAGGCTGATGAACACAGAGATTCGGTATCCTGGTCATATGGGCTGAACAGTCTAGCTATTGGCTAGAAAGTTGAATCTGAAATACTGGACAATCTGACTGGTGTCAGAAAACTGAATCCCATAGATGTCCCCTCGAATTCACCCAAGACTCTAACCCGTACATTAGGTTCTGAATACTGAAATCTATTGAATTCGGATCCCCTGATATTCTCTCATGTTACATGTCATGCTATGATATGCTCATGCAACATTTCTTAACTGATTATGTCATTATCTGTTGCTTATTAGCCATTGGAATTGTTTCCCATGCTTTATTTCTCATTTTATGCTCTTTTCATGCTTTTCTAGAAAATTTGACTGACGCACGAGAGTGTGAGCAAAGCACACGGTCATGCATGAGACACACACGGGCATGCATGGCATAGGCACACGGGGTTGTGCGTTGGCCGTGCAGCCGGTCGTGCTTGCTTTTGGAATTCTAGGCATAATTCATGAAAAGGCTGACACACGGCCATGCTCCTCGGGACACACGGGCGTGCATCTGCATTCCTGGCCGTGCACACGGGCGTGCTCCTGCAAAAACAAGAGCACACGGTCGTGCTCATGCAAGCACACGGTCGTGCTCATGCAAGCACACGACCGTGTGTCTTGTTCTCTAACAAGAACACCTACCTGGAAAATGCACAAAATCCATATCATTTCTCAATCAATCTCAAATAAACTTCTAACAAACATTCCCAGCACTTCAATAAGCATGTATATCAACTCAATCTCGACATGCATAAAACATAATTCATTCCACCATGGAAGCATCTCCTTTCTCTCACTAAAACATACAAAAGCAAGCAAGCATGGTTCAAAGATGGAAATTTATCATCTCATGCCACAATCATCATCATATACGCATGCACAAAGCTCATCAACATGCAAGGAACTCATCCAAGCATCACAATTCATCAAAGCAAGCTGGGAAACACAAGGAGAAGTAAGCGAACACTTACCTCTCGCCATAGTCGCTGTAAATCTTTCTCTCAAGCTAATCTCTTGGCTCTCTCGCTAGATTGGGAGCGGCTGGAAGCTGAATTTCTTCTCTAAGGTTGGGAGCTGCTAAAATAAAGAAATTTAGTTGAAATGGGAAACTGGTTGAGAAACAAAACTTAAATCTCCCGTCTCTCTCTTATCAAGGCCGCTTGCATGGTCGTGCAAGGCAATGTGCACGGGCGTGCACAAGGGAAAATGAGGGAAATTCATTTTTCGCGTTTTGCACAATCGAAACCTCCCAAAAAGAATCATCAAAGGCCACACAAGCTCTGAAAACTTATCATCTCACCCCTAAACTCTTCTAGACTCCCAATATATTTCTGAATCTCATTTTTAACCCTTAAACTCTACCCCTAAGGGCTTTTCTAATCTGGGATGTTACACCTCATACGTCCATTTCTTTAAGAAAATCTTCTTGAAGTTTCCACTAGTTGAATCAAGATTACACCCAACCACTTACACTAATTGATTCAGGATTGCACCCACAATATAGTTTTGATTCAAGGGAATTTCACCCTTAACACTAGTTATACGGGATTGCACCCAAAGAGTTTGTAAGTAAGATACAGAAATGATATTGCCTCTCTAAGGCTAATAAACAATTTTACACATATAAAATTTCCTCAAGAATATACAATGAGAGGAATGAAAGATGATATGTGAGATTACGAGAAAATTGAAGTTTTGTTGAGTGCACTAGTTCTCCAACCTTTCTCACTTCAAAGAGCCTCCAATTTATAGCTCAAAACTTGCTGGAAAAAGTAGGGATCCGTTGGAGAAGAAATAGATCTGTTACAACATCTGAAGTTAAACATTTTCTCTTATGTACGAGCGTGAACATATAGTAACGGGCGTGACCTCGTCATTTAATGCCTAAAACTGCTCTCCTAATGGTTAAAATTTTCTTGGCGCTGCCATATGTATGGGCATGTCAACCGTCATCACGGGTGTGACTATTTATCCCTTCATATTCTAGAACAAGTACTGAGTCATACATGACATCTTGTACGAGAATATGTACGCTCCATATTTTGTCTATGAACCGGCATACATCAATGATACATGGGCGTACATAAGAATTGATTACTTTGGACTCATGTACGATGTACTCACGGGACTTTCATGCTCGTGACTGACAAATAGTTGTCATTGCATAGGCGTACGCATACAATATACGAGCATAAATTACAAATTACTTTTATACAGACTTAAGCACGGGCAGCATTACGGGGGCATGAAAAAGCATGTATGAGATCGAATTGCTCTATGTACGAGCGTACATAATATATTCATAGTCGTACATATTGCCTGCATAATATAAAAATAACTTTGTCCTCTTTTGGTCATGATTTCAAGCATGCCAGGACATATTAGTCAATTTAACATCATTTTTTGTTATCATCAAAACACCTAGGGGTTCAACAATCTCCCCCTTTTTGATTGATGACAAAAAATATGTTAAAATGTGTCATAATTTAAATTTTAAAAAGAGTCAAAATTCAAATTAATTTTCACTCTTCCTCCCCTTGTCAAATTGGGTTAAACTCTCTCTTTCTTTTGTACTTTTACTCCCCCTTTCTTGTTCAATTATCATCTTCAAAATTACAGAAATTATTTAAAGCTGAAATCACATTTTATGTTTCTCCATTTCTTCCCCTTTTTTTTTTGTCATAAATCAAAAAATTTTGGCATAGTTTTATCTATTTTTGAATATAGCCAAGTTACAATAAACACTCCAAATATAGTCATTTGTCCACCAACTTCCAAATACCACAAATGACGATATATATTCCACCGCAAAACACAACATTCAAAACATAAGAAAGAATAACATATATTCATGTCATCAGAACATTCAGAACATTCAAAAATTCTCATCAAAACACAATCATACAAAATAAACGCAAAAAATTAATTATAATCATTTACAAATATATTCAAAGATCAGTCAATCTAAATATTAAAATGAGAAATGCGATTGTGTCTCAAATGTGGAGAAAATGAGAGACTTTAGGTTACTGAAAATTTTTGACATAATTCATGAAAAAAAAAATGCATATAAAAACCATGCTATTGACCATCCGTAGGGCTATCACTTGGTGCGTTTTCTCCCATATTCATGGCAGGAAATCTTGAAGCCAATTCATCTATCCGAGACTCTAACCTATCCATACGGCTGTTCATATATCTTTCCAAGTTTTAAATTTGTCCTTGAATAAATTGAAAATACGCCAAAGCTTGCTACATTTTAGAGGTAACTGCTCCTCATGCCTTGCTTCAACTCTTCCTCTCTTACTTCTCTTGATGCTTAATTCGGGCCTATGAGAGGGTCCTTCTGATGGGACCATTGATGGGTCATTTTCAACCACAGTATCAACCAACCGTCATCCCAACCTTCCATCTTTTTGAATCACATCCATTCTGAAAAGTGCTTCAGCATTTAACCAATAGTTTTTTGTAAATTTATACACATACTTAGGCTCATCAGCTTCAGGCTCTAATCTTAGCTTAATGGTTATAAAAGTGATTAACTAGCAAAAATCTATTTTGCCCCTGCTATCCTGAATTTTACTTATTTTTTGAACAAGCCATCTTGTAGTGTCTATTTTGTATTTATTCTCAACAACCTCAAGCAACACCATATCCTTTACACTTACATGCCCGTTTGTATATTGTCGCGTATTCAAAGTATATGTAATCATTCTATGTACTACTTGTAAAGCTAGACTCTCAAATAAACTACTTTTCGAAGTGTACGCATTAAAGGTTCTTGTTCCTCTCAAGTTATGTCATGCCTTATTCGAATTATATCCTATAGGAACATCTACCAATCCCTCATAATCATATTCTAACCAATCAACAAGATTTTCAGGAGAAACAACAAACTCATTGCTTTGTAACCTAAAACGTATCATATAATCCTTTATGTTTCCCTTAGCATCTTTTTCAATTTTCAAAGAACTATAAAATTCCTTTACTAAGTTCTCATAGACTTCATATTGCATTGTAAATAATTTCAACCATTTAGCATTACCAACCAATCTTCTTACTTCTTCATTTAAGCCAACATTAAAAAGAATTTGTAAATGTAATGAGCGGCCAATGTAAATACCTCTACTAATAATAGCATCAAGAGCCTTTCTTTGTTGGTTATCCCACACTTTTATCCCATAAACGTGAGCTTTGGTTCTTGCCGTAGTCATCTTTATTCTAGGCATGGTTGCTTCCCATAATTTGATCAAATGTTGATAAAATGAGTGGAATTTTGAAAGTTAGGGTTTGGGGATTAATTTTTAGGAAGAATGCAAGCGATTTTGAGTAAAGATTTGATGATTTACTGGGGTTTTGGCTGAAAATCAATCACAAGGGTGAGAGGTTTTGAAAGAAAATGTTAGGGTTACTATTTGAAATGAAAAAAATCTGCGTGTTTAAATTTATAGTATTACGTGTACGGGCATGCATAATAGATGTACATCCGTGCATTTTTGAACTTCGCACTATGAGTCACAATTGTGAAACAAAAGTGCACGGGCGTAAAATCCCAATTTTTAAATCCTTATGGAAAGCATACACGGTCTTACCTGTATACTGTATGGTTATGACTGCGATGACTTATAGAGGATATATATAGACACGTGGCTTTCACAAGAGAGTTCAAAACAATGTATGCCTGTGACAGTATTATGCACGGTCGTACATAACACCAAAAATTCAAAACACATGCAAAAACTCTTAAAACTTATTTAAAACTTAAATCAAAACACTTTAAGATACAAATCTTGAATATTTTGACTTTGTGAGGCAAAACAACATTCTAAATCATATGTCAATCAATTTCGAAAACAACTTCGAATTGATTCGACTTGAATTTAAGTTAGATACATTTTGCAATATTCATACATCAATCAACCATACAACACATGCAAATGTTCAACCATTCAGATACATATTTATATCAATTCAAACACACTTATCTTTCATATAATCTACACAAAAAGGAACTTACTTGGATTTACTATGCACCACACTTTTGTCATAAGCCTTACAAAGTCAATTTATATTTTCATTTCCTTCTCTTGACTTCAAGGCACACCTATAAAAAGAACTTAACCTTTCTTTGGTACCCAAGTTGTTTTGGGTCCATCTTGGTTATATTGAGATGTCCCTTTAGGAATCCAAACCTTCTTAATCCTAAAAGGTTTACCATTCCTAATTGGACACTTCTTAGACACATGTCCAAAAAATTTACAATATGTGCATTTCAAATGTAATGCATTTGGATCTTTTAATGACCTATAATTACTTGAAGATAGATTGCATGTATTGTAACCTAAGCCTTGTTTGTTTAAGGTGTTTCTTTGAGAGGCAATCAATTCATCAAGCCTTTTAGTACCTATTTTATACCTCTCAAGTATTTCATTTGAGTTAGACACCTTATACATCAAATTTTCATTCTCGTTTCTTAATGATTCTAGCTCTTTATTTAGGAAATCCTTTTCATAAAGAATTAATTCTAGCTCCTTTTTCGATTCTTCATACTTATTTATCATTGTATCTAGTTCTAGTTTTATGCAAGAGTTATTTTTCTTTAGAATTTTGTTTCTATAACTAAGATTTTTAAATTCAATTATTAAATCATCAAAGACATGTTGCAATTCATCATATGAGGTAGAGTTAGAATTGTTTACCTCATTGTCTGAATCACTTTTCACCATATAACACATATTTGCCCTTTCGTTGTTCTCTTTGCTCTCATCATTTGAGTTATCGCTTTCACTCTAAGTAGCGGCTAAAGCTTTCCTCTTGAATTTCTTTTCTTTCCTTTTTTTTCTCAAGAGAGGACAATCTTGGCGAGTATGTCTAGGCTCTTTACATTCGTAGCATATAATTCCTTTGATCTTCTTCTCCCTTGTTTCTTTGGAGTTTGAGAAAAACTTACTGAATTTTTTAACAAGTGTGCACATGTCTTCCTCATCCATTGAAGATTCTTCATCTGAACTTTTATAAACTTTCAAGGCAATGTTTTTCTTTGCCTTGACTTTCTCCTCTTCTTTGGGCTTTCATTTCATCTCATAAGTCAAAAGACTTCCAATGAGTTCATCCATGCCCATTTTGCGTAAATCCTTTGATTCTTCAATTATCGTGACTTTCATACTCCATGACTACGGCAATGATTGAAGAATCTTCTTCACAAACTCTATTGTTTCAAATCTCTTTCCAAGACCTCTTAGCTCGTTTACAAGTTTTGAAAATCTCTTATACATCTTCGTGATATTTTCATCTTTCTTTATCTCAAAGAGTTCATATTCACGGAAGCTCAATTCGATCTTGGACTCTTTTACTTGATTAGTTCCTTCATGAGTCGTTTGGAGGATTGTCTAAGTTTCGTGTGCTGTTTCACAAGAAGAAACACGATTAAATTCCATGGCATCCAAGACACAAAATAGCATATTTAAAGCCCTAGAGTTTAAACATATCATCTTTTCATCAGAATCACTTTCGTTTTTAAGTAAATTTGTTCTAGGGTCACTGGGTACAAGATCACGTAATTCAATAATTTTTCAAAGTTTATAATCAATGGATTGAACAAAAAATTTCATACGAATTTTTCATTGACCATAATTTGTACTATAAAACAAAGGTAGCCTATTTGAGCTACCCCCTTCTATGTACAGGCATACATAATATATTCACGGTCCTATATGTTGCTTGCATAACATGAAAATAACTTTGTCCTCTTTTGGTCATGATTTCAAGCATGTCAGGACATATTAGTCAATTTAACATCATTTTTTGTTATCATCAAAACACCTATGGGTTCAACAGATATGAAAGTTCAATACAACATGTTCCTTATGCTAGTGCCATTGGAAGCTTGATGTATGCTCAAGTTTGTACTAGGCCTGACATAACTTTTGCTGTGAATGTTATTGGTCATTATCTATCTAATCTTGGGAGTGATCATTGGATTACAGCTAAGAAAGTCATGTGATATTTGCAGAGGACTAAGGATTACAAACTTGTATATAGAAGAGTTGAAAAACTTGAAGTTGTGGCTTATACAGATTCTGATTTGGTGGTTGTGTGGATGACTATAAATCTACTTTGGGATATATTTTCATGCTTGCAGGAGGGGCAATATCATGGAAAAGTGTTAAACAAACTATGATAGCTTTTTCAATCATGTATGCAGAGTTTATTGCTTGTTATGGAGCATCAACTCAAGCAATATGGCTAAAGAATCTTATCTCTGAGCTTCGTGTAGTTGATTCCATCTCAAGACCACTGACAATTTATTGTGATAACAGTGCAATAGTGTTCTTCACTAAAAACAATAAAATCAGTAGCAAATCAAAACATATGGAGATCAAGTATCTCACAATTAAGGATTTAGTGAAAAAGGGTGATATTGTTGTGGAATATATTAATACAAACTCTATGTTAACTGATCCTCTAACTAAAAGACTTAGACCAATTATTTTTAAACAACATGTTTCTAATATAGGTGTTTTAGAGTCTTTTGATGTTTTGGGTTAGTGGGAGTATTGATGTATCTATTGTTGCTTATTGATGATATTTAATTTGATCTACATGTATTAGTGAACATGTTCGTATTGATATTTTGATATATGTATATGCGCATATTGATGATCATAATACAATATGTGTCTCAAAACTTGTGTTTATTTTGAGTATGACTGTTGTATATATGATAAGTGATACAACATATGTCTCAAGATTTTGTTTTATCTTGAGCTTGATAGTTGTATGAGTATGTTTCTTTTGTATATTTCAATATTTTGGTGAAACATATAGGCTTCGTTAGAAGTTGTAAGATTTTTCTAGCTTCTTTAGGGCATAATATAATTAGATCACATTTGGATGTTATTTCTGTCACATTTCCAAATTATTGATCCATGTGGTATGATTATAAATAATTATAATCATGATGTCTTGTGTCGATTTGAGACATATAGAGTGTTTTGGTTCATTATTTAATAATCATATTGACCGGATTATTGAATGAAGTGTTATTTTTGGACCAAGTGTTTTATTAAAATAATGGTCACTTTAAAATAAAATACAGTTAACCCTAAAAATAAAATTGTTTTCGCTTTCTTAAAATAAAAATAAAAATAATTAATATTACCCAAATAGGAGAATGTAAGATTATGGACTACTATTAATTATTATTTGTTTTGGTTTTTGAATATATGGGTAAATTATGGTTCAGTAAATATTTTGATTGAGCTTGTTGTGATTAATTTGGTGTATAGCGCAATACACTTCATATTATAATAATTTGGTTGACATAATTGATGTGAGCTCATAGATTGACTATTAAACTTTTAATGGAAGGACCCAATAAATCTATTATTAATATAAGGCTAGGTTCCCTGTTTCAGTACAATTTTGACAATACACTTTTTTATTAAATTCTATTGCTCTCTAGATACTCAGAAACAGAAAGATTCTGTCATCTGAAGATTGATAATCAATCTAGTGTGAAGTGTTTTCAAATCAACAAAAATCATGGAGCAAACAGTTATATCTAAATTCTCTAAAAATTTTTACAGTATTTTATATTTGGATATGAATTAAATATATGTTGGATTTGAATTTGTATATGGATGATTGATTTTCTTCCAGCAATGAAACCATGTTATTTGTGTTTAACGCCTCATGCAATGTACAGGTACATTTCTAAAAATCATAAGAGGCGGTGATGTGACCTATTTCAGAAGATATTTAATCATGTAGCAGTCAAGTTACTGACATTTTTCCTCTATAATATATTTAGTTTGCCGCCTGATCTAGACCATTTAGAATTAACAATAATAAAAAATGGACAAATGCGCTTTCGCTAACTCCCCTGGTCCTGAACTGTACAGTTGTACTTGGGATTATTGGCAACAAAAAAATCTTTGTTTATCTCAGTCAATACTATGAATATCGATCTTTCATTCAATTCACTTGTTTTTTTATGTGATGTTCGTGTGATTTAGTGGTATGTCAGATCTTATCTGTTATGGATCAATTGGTTAGCTAGTTGCTGTCTAGTATCGAAGACTTTCCTGCTGAATATTTTTCACATTTATACGTAGAAAACACTATCTTGGCGTTTGCATTTAAGCACTACGATTTTGTCCTGGTTAGTAGACTTAATATAGAAGGAAAAACTCTTCACAAATTGCTAAAAGCGACTTAAATTGCTATGGTCAGACCATAGTGAAGGAAAGATATAAGCATAAGTAGAAAGCAAAACCAGCCGCCTTGTGGCTAAAATGATGGAGTTACCAGTGTAGCTCGCACACATAGTTTGACCAAATTATATTATAATTATAGTTTTGATGAGCACTGATCAACAGATATACATCATAGAAAAATTGTACTTGTATTTCTGAAAATGAAATGCGGGATAAGAGGCTTATCTAAATGATGTGCCATCGCCATATAGTGGAGAAGAAAAAGACAACCCTAATTGTCCTCTACGATAGAACCACAGGACATTTCTGAGACATGGTTGGCTAATCTTTATATGTTCCCATTTGGGATTGTCGGATTTAACCCAATAGGACATCAAATCCTAGGACAAAAATGTGAAGATCATCAATAAAAAAATTGTGTTTGAAATGCATGTAAACATATATCAGCCAAGTTGAAAGTGGCCTACTTTGTTGCCTGTTCAATTGAAATGGTGGCGCTGAAGAAGGACGTCGTGGCCAACTTAGAAACCATATGATAAACTGGAGCTGGTGAAACATTGCCTAGTTAGTTGCTTCCAATCATGCACACAGTCGTCAATGAATCTAATTAATAATGCACATGTAGCCAGCTTGTCACTTGCTGATTGTATGTGGAGAGATGAGATCGATAAAAATGCATGGGTGCAAAGTCAGTCACCAAATTCATGAAAATTATTTGTGGTAAATTCATGAATTGTTTTGTCAACTTTTCTATACCAGTTAGCAAATTGTTTTAGAGCCATTGAATTTGAACCTGCTATAAGTGAATACCGAGAGTATGGTCGTGGTTGCATTCTTGTCTATACTCAATGGACTATGGAAAATTTATTGCACTGGCCCCCACATTCCACTTCTCATAACAATTGAAAGTGAAATTGCTTTGGTTGTTTCAGAGAAATGCACTTATCTCCTGTCTTAATCATCTCCCTCTGACTCTGTGCCACCTACTTTCTTCAACTTCCCAAATTAATTGGTGAAAAGAATCCTCATATTTATCACTATTTTCTTTAATATATTTATATCTTGGTGTAAGCTATGCGTGCTGGATCTCTAATATAAGTAATGAATTATGAGGGCATGCATCAGCAACAACTGAGGATGATTGTTGGAGACGAAGACGCTTTGAAATTATGCTGATAAATTATTAAAGTGAGGCCATACCCATCCAACAAGAACCTGAAATATTAATTAATTATTATGGACTGATATTAATAAATTAAATGTTCTACCAGTTAAAGGGCGATTAAATACATGCACCATGGACGAACAAAATCATTAGTTCTCCAATAATCAAAAGGTTATTACTAAGGATTAAACCATTAGAGAGCAGAGTTAGTGGGAAATTTATAGAGCACCAGATTGTCAAAAGAGTTAGCCAAACACATTACCATTTTGCTGCTAAAAGTAATTCAACTTTTGTTGGCATTCTCTTTTGTCTCCTATTCTTGAGGCCAGACGGATAATTGAAAATCTTCATGGCCTTAGCTTTAGCTTTACAAGTTGACGAGGGGACATGAAACGAAAGGATCATATTAGGACGTACGTTCTCTTTAATTTGTAATATATTTGTTTATATCTCCCTGTAATTAACAAGTGGCACCTTCTTTTGATAAAGGCTCAAAGCCCATCATGAAAAGCAATGAAATAATTCAACATAAAATTCAATTGAAGAACAAAGGGAGGACTGTGGGCAGTCTTTATCAGAAGGAAATTAAATTCAGAAAACAAGTCGACAAGGGTACGTTAATAATTGAAAAAATAAGAAGGAAGAGTACGTAGTACTGGTAGATGATTAGGAGTTTGGGCTGTGCCATATAGAGGTGGACCATGCTGTGTTTTTTAAAAAACCTCGTCAACCATTAATTGGTTTTAAGATGCATGAATGTAAACTTGATATTACGTTTGACTCCTGCCCTTCAGTTGTCTGCAGCCAGGCACAGAGATAAATCATGCGGGAAAAGTAGGTACCAAGCAATCTAAAGTAGGCCAGTGGGTGTAGATTTGCCTGTAAAAAATGAAGAAAAGAAGTTGAATTGAGAGGTTCAATTATCAATGAAGATTTGGCCATTACAGTACTTGAACTAGGTTTCTGTTTGATGAGGAGCCCTACTTTTGTAGATGTGGAGAAATCTGCGGCTGGATATGGTATTAATGGTGGAAAAAGAATGTTTTTTTTTTTTTGGGTACTTTGGGCTAAGTTGAATCTGAACAGTAGGTTTACATCACTTTCTGAGTTTTGCCACGCAGTATGATTTGATATTGCGGTAAGATAATTGGAAGTACTTTCAAAAAAGTATTCATAGTGTTTCCGTGCTAATCTTCTACTACTATAAACCCTTATCATGATAAAATACTTTCTATAAAAGCTTTTCTAGACCAACCGGATGCATATTTCTTGTACAGTTTTCACAATCCCCAGATCGCAGAACATGTTGTTCATTAATTTTTGTGCTTCAATTAATTCAATCTAAGTCTCTGGAATCCTCCTTGACACCTGGAAAATCAATTTGGATCAATTGCTTACCAAGATTTCTGTGTCGTGTATATATTCAGTCTTTCGGTTTTTCTTTTTTTTACTGGCCTCACTCGCCGTCCTGCACAGATTAAGTGGAAAATGATACCAATATAATAATAACTAATAAATTGCTTTTGATTCTTAGAATAATTTCCATCCTTAAATATTAATTAATTTCTAATAATCTTTGCAGCTTTTTACTTTGCCTCCTTTTATTCTTCTTTTAGATATTATTTTATGAGAAGTTTATTTAAATATTCAAAATTCAAATATATAAACAAATTAATCAATTTTTTGATGCCAATATATAAACAAACATTTAAATTCATAATCAAATTCACGTAAACATTCAAATCTAAAAAATTTACAAGGAACCACTACACGAAACACACAAATCGACTGAAAGTTTTCATGAATGGTGACAATTTTTGGCAATTAACTAACGTTTCCGATGACAAAAATGCCCAAAAAGTCAAACAAAACATTTTTTTATCAAATTTCCTATTTGATGGAACTTAAATTGAAACATTTTAGTTAGAATTTAAAGCAGTTTTTGGCTTTGAAATTTTGATTGTCATGCGACAAAAAACTCAATTTTAATTGATGAATCTTGCTTATTTTATGTTGAACCCTTGGTGCTTTGATAACAATATAAATATATTAAAAGGACTAATTTACCCTTGACATGATATTGTCATGACCAAAAAGGGCATAATTCTTATTTTTGCAGATTTTTGGTAATACATGACTATGTGCTTATTATGCATAACCGTGCACAGTTATATTTTAACCTATGCGTAGAAAACATAGTGTCATGTCCATTGCCTATGCTAGGGCCTGAATTTTCTAGAAAAAATTTCAAGTCCAACATGATTGTGTAGCATTAGTGCATGATTATGTATGCACATTTCAAGGTCAACGTGACCAATCATCCTTGTGTAACCTTGTTATGTCAAGTCAAAGGATCAAAATTCAGTCGCACGATCGTGTCCATTTATGACACACAATCATGCATGGTTATTTATGAAGTAACACGACCTCCCAGATTGTGTAGCCTTATCATATGTGATGGTCAAAGTTCTCAAGTCAACGTATGATTGTGCGTGTATTTCCAACATGACCACACATATAAAGAAATAAAGAGGCGCACCACCATGCTGATTGTGCAAGTGCAATCGTGTAGCGTCAATCATTAGAAAAGATAAGTTGTGATAATGCATGACCATGCAAGAAGAAGACACACGATTGTGTGTTATGAAGAATGAATCAACATCACTAACCTTATCGTGTAAAATTGATCATACAAAGTCAACATAGTTAACTTTCTGGCAGCATGATCTTATAACTTTTACACACGAGTATGCATAACCTTATTGGTCATCGTGCGTGTCTCATTTGTTGATAGTGCTATGATCCCAGGTGAGGGTTTAGAATTTCAAGAGTCACCCATGAAGTGAAGAAACTAGGGCATCTTCAAGTGGACTGCTTAAAGGCATTTTCACATACAAAACTCAACCACAAAGAGTGAATTCTTAGTGAACTACTATAAAAGGGCAAAATTCCCTTGGACAAAAACTAGTGTATCTTTGGATTTAAAAAATAGTAGAAACTTCAATCAGTTTTTATTAAAAAAAAGGACATAGGAGGCTTGTGTTCATAGTTCTGAACCTTTGTAAATTAACTAAGCAGACTCTCTCCCTTGTCTCTTATATTTGCTTTAATTATTAAACATTTGTTTACATTGTTGAGTAACATTCTTATTGGCATTGAGTTGCACTTTTAAGTGCTTTAAAAACTAATTTTGTAATTGTGTAATTGTCTTTTTAGAAATATCTTTCATAAATTTTTTAAATCTTATCCACCCCCTTCTAGGATTATTTTTCTAGCCAAGGGTTTTATATTTTTCATGAAAATTTTTTATGGAAGAATGTTAAAATGGATTGAATGTTTTAATATTGATTTGGTGCTAGAAAATCATCAATTAGTGGTGGTTTCAGCGATTCATGTGATTTTTGGCAAAGTCATGCATCACATAGAATGATGAAAATTGAAGACGAGGTGTTTCAATCACTTTTGAGAGTCAAAGCGGTTTATGTGTTTCATAAAAACACATGAAATAGTGCTTTATGTTACTTTTCATTACTTGGGGGTTTTCATTTTTTATGAAACACAAAGGGTTTTTTTTTTTTTTTTATAATATTTTCACAATCTAAGGTTTTTTTTTTTTTTTAATAATTTTTAGCTTAGAGGTTTTATGATATTTTTCAATTTAGGGTTTTTATTGATATTTTTTAATCTAGAGTTTTTTTACTCATAATTTTTAAATTCTCGGCCCTTTTTTTTTAATAACATATGTATTATGATAAATAATATAATTTTACAGTATGGTGAGCATAAATTTTAGATTTTCAATATGTACTTGGAATAAAACATGAATTATGACAGATAGCATATATTTAGGGTTTTTGGATTTTGTCCATCTTAGGGTTGTGTAGTGTGTTGTTTTCAAAATTTTGATATGTTTTTGAATAAAACATGTACTATGACTGATCACATTTTTTATGGTACTTTGGCACATATTTTTCAAATTTTCAGTCTATATTTTTGAATAAAATATGTGTTATGATTGAGACTTTTGGTAAAGTTATTTTGGGTATAAAGAAATGGTAATATTGGTTTTTAATGGTTTAACATTTATTAGAATTAATGTTAGGGGTAGAGTGGTCATTTTGGCTTGTTTCTAGGTCATACACTTGTCAACTTGTAGGGCTGTTATGTGTACAATGTGGAAATAGGCAAAAGATTTGATTTTAGTGTCATGTATGATCGTATACTTAAGTGATGCAAGGTTATACATTCGTCAATTGAGCATTACTTATGTAAAGCTATATGATATTTTAATTTTAAAATTTTGAATTTCATTCTAAATTTGAATGCTTTTTAAAGATTGTCGACCAGAGAGCTGATTAGAGGTCTTGATCGAAGTTTTGTCAAAATTTGATTAGAGAAAAAAGAAGAAGAGAGAGAAAGAGAGAGAGAGAGAAAAGAAACAAGCTAATAATGCAAGTAGTTTTCTGACTTTAATTTGATTTTCATCTTTGATCTTTATTCTTGAAGCATGAAATGATTGTTTGATGACAAATGAATGATGATTGATGATGATTAATGATGATTTGATAACTATAATGCTGCAAGTATGAAGTTAGAAGTTAATGTTACAAGATCACATGAAATTATATTATATGTTGTGAATTGATAGAGTAAGCATGGTTTAAGTTTGATCTTGATCAACAATGATAGACCTAAAACCTTACAAATTGGTGTCAAATGACATTCCAATGGCACTCCAAAAACCTAGCAATGATCAAGTCCAAATTCATCCAAGTTTAAGCAAGTTTTCAAGCAAAAACAACTCTAAAGTTTGTCACAACTTCATTCAATTTCCAATACCTTAATATCCAACACAAGGAAAGGTAAGAAGGTAAAGTTCAAGTCACAACACAAATTTTAAAACTTACTTGATAAAGTTTGCAAGAAAAATGCACTTAAGCTTAAAGGATAAATATCCTCCCATTTGAGGTTGATCTACGCCAAAAGGTGTCTTGATTCAAGCTTAAAGGAAGTTTCCACCAACTTGCTCTAAGACTTACCAACTTGAATCTCCACCACCGATTCTATCTTGCAACAAGAATTAGATAAAGGAAAGAAGTAAACATAAAAACCAACAAGTTTTAAGTTCAAAAAGAAAAGCATGAGGCTTTCAAAAGTTTTATAAATTCATTAAAAGTCCCTTTTACAATGAAATTGTTTGCCTTTTATAGATAAGAGAAAAACCATAGTTAACTTAAGCTAAACCCTAGTTGACTTAGCTAGTTAACAAATACATGTGTAAATAATAAGAGAACTCATAAGACAAATTGAATAATTCACCTACTACTAATTACATTACAAAATAAAATATAAAAAAGTACAAGAATGGAATAATCTTGCATGCACTTTTGGTCTTCCCATAATTCCTTCATAAGCTTGGATTACTTTAGACTTGCTTTAACTTAATTGTTTGATCTTGAATTTGAAGTTTAATGGCACTTGGATGTTGTTAAAAATCAATTACATTACTTGTTTTTACTCGTTTTGCATCCAAATCAACTTTTTTTTTTTTTGGCTTTGTATATGTAACATCCCAAGGTTAGAATTCTCTTTTAGGTTGGAAATTTACGGTTAGAAGTGAGATTTCATGATAAAAATAAAGTTTAAAGAGTTTCAGGGGTAAAATAGTCATTTTTAGGGCTTGTTTGACATGTGCATGAGTCTCTTTAAGATACTTTTTCATGCAAAGCACGAGAATATGGAAAATCTGTATTTTTCACCATGCAGGACCATGTGTGTCTACCAACTTTGTTGCCTTATTTAAAGTCATTCTTATATATTTTTATATCGCATTTCACCTAGGATTTTAATCTTTATCTTAGATAATCGTAACCATAGAAGAAAAAACCAACAACTAGAAGCCTAAATAAGCCAAAAAGTGAGATTTTCTTTAGAAAAAAAGTATAAACAACCACGGTAAGAGGTAAGTGTTTCCTTACCTCTTTTCCTTGTTTTTTCCACGTACGTGTTCACTGTGTGTTTCGATTTGGAATGATGTATGTATGTACATAGCATGTTTCATAATTGAATGGTATGGATATGAGACAAAAAGATGAAATGAAAGCGATATCATGGAACTTGGTTGCTTGGAAACTTAATTGTAAGCATGTACGCTGTTATATGTGAACTAAGGGATTTTGAGTCATAATTTGAAGAGCTTTGGTATTGATGATGAAATAAGCATGTGATAAGTGATGTTTTAGATTTGTAAAAGCGATTGAATTAGTTTAATTGTGTATTGTATGAGTTTAGAATGGCTTCAGAGTTTCCAAGTACGGTATCACAAAAACAAGGTATAATGCACGGTTTGCTTATGGGTACATGACCTTACAATCCTCTATCATGTAATACCATGATTGTGTTAGCTGGTGATGTGTATTTGGAAAGCTTGATGCACGATCGTGGTTGTAAGGGTCACATTCGTATATCAAGTCTTGTTTTTCCATATCGTGTAGTAAGTCACGATCACGAGAGAGAAGAAGCTTGCATACCTGTATGATATGAGGGACTTGATCATGTAACAACATATACAATTATGTGTCCTCTATCACATAACCTTGTAGTAAACTAGAAAGTAGCAAGAAAATTTTAGAAGTTAGTATAACCATATGGAAGACCACATATATTACAATATGTCTTCATGCATGGCTATGTGTCCCATGTTGCATGATCATGTCCCAAGAAAAATTGCTCAAAAAAGATCACAGAGTATTCTTAAGCTATTATAATGTATACAAAACTTAGTAAATCAATTAGAAAACGAGATATCATGCATGATTAGCACTATAGGACATGGTATGCTATGCTAGTGTTTTTAAAAAGAGATCCAAAGATTCAAATACATGTTTTTAAATAAAAAACATGATGTTTCAAATATCATTTTAGAAGTGAATATGAGGGAGCACCTGTGAGTTACAAGCCCACTAAAGAAAGAGCTAGTGTCAATTATAGATAGAGATATACGTTTGTGTGTATTAGATTTAAGCTTAGTACATTAAAACTCATATGGCTAAGGTGTAGAATCCTTGTATTCATCAGGCTGTTTAGCATAACAGATTTTTAGTTATAGTTTTTTTAGATATACTTTTATTTTAGGATCTTCAAATTAATATTTTTATGTTTTAAACAAATAAAGGTTTTCAAAAATCAAGCCTAAGGGCAAAAGAGCATATTTTTAGCATAAATTCCATACCATGACATATATTGTATAACATGAAACTGAATTTAGAATCTTAACAAATAAAGTATTAGAAACAGTATATATATAGATATAACACAAAACAAAGCCTTATTATGGCAGAGGGTGATAGGGAACACTTACTAAATGACTTATCAAACACACTTTTCTATTTTCCTTGTTGCAAGTCAGTGAGTTAGGCATTGATTAAGGCATATGCTAGTTGTGGCATAGGCGAGGTCTAGTTTTTTACCAGAAACACGCAAGTGGCTTTTATGCTTGTATAGATTTCATGCATGCACTTTTGTACCATTGTATGTATATGTTACTTAGAACCTCTTATGGGGTGATAACATATTATGATTTCTAATATATATATATATATAAAAAATTTATTAAGTTTTCAACCTATTAATGTTTTACTCAGGCTTTAAGCTTCTGCTTGTATATTTTTAGTTAGTCAATTCATGTGGGATTGTCTAGTTTTTTACCAGAAACACGCAAGTGGCTTTTATGCTTGTATAGATTTCATGCATGCAATTTTGTACCATTGTATGTATATGTTACTCAGAACCTCTTATGGGGTGATAATATATTATGATTTCTAATATATATATATATATATAATTTATTAAGTTTTCAACCCATTAATGTTTTACTCAGGCTTTAAGCTTCTGCTTGCATATTTTCAGTTAGTCAATTCATGTGGGATTTGTACTCTGTATGTGTGTGTTTTTGTGTGTGTGTGTGTGTGTGTGTGTGTATGTGTGTGTATATATATATATATGTATGTATAATAACAGTAATAGTAATATATACAACAACAAGTCTTACATTGTTGGTAATAGAGCAAATCTGAACCATATTTTTAAAATTGTGTTTTTCAAATGTATTGTTTATGAAATTGCATAAATAAAGAGCCAATGCCTCCCTACAACTAGAGCTTGTGATTTTTCCCAATATAAGTATAGTACTGTATATATTTGTTAGATAATGAGCTTTTAACCCTCCCTTGTTACGTTTATAATCTTCTAGATAAGAGATCACATGTACTTAAGTTCATTGATAAAAAGAGTAGTACCTCTATAAGACCTTTGAGTATGAGTGATAGGTAGAGATCTCAAGACTCTCGAGTGTCTCGTCAAACTAAAGATTTAAGAGAAATGATGAAGGATGTGATGAGAAAGGGTCTCCAACAAATTAAGAGAGAAGGTTTCCATGAGCCAATTAGAAATGAACCAGTAAGAGGTAAGGCATAGCAGAGGCTAAAATGAGGACATTCAAAGCCAGCTAGAGATAATTTTTAGTTTCTAGTTTCTAGTTTTCAAAGTTAGGTAGATATCTAAGATAAAGTTTATATATATATATATATATATATAATAATAATAATAATAACAATAATAGTAATATATACAACAACAAGTCTTATACTGTTGGTAATAGAGCAAATCTGAACCATATTTTTAAAATTGTGTTTTTCAAATGTATTGTTTATGAAATTGCATAAATAAAGAGCCAATGCCTCCCTACAACTAGAGCTTGTGATTTTTCCCAATATAAGTATAGTATTGTATATATTTGTTAGATAATGAGCTTTTAACCCCCTTTTCTTACGTTTATAATCTTCTAGATAAGAGATCACATGTACTTAAGTTCATTGATAAGGAGAGTAGTACCTCTATAAGACCTTTGAGTATGAGTGATAGGTAGAGATGTTAAGTCTCTCCAGTGTCTCGTCAAACTAAGGATTTAAGAGAAATGATGAAGGATGTGATGAGAAAGGGTCTTTAACAAATTAAGAGAGAAGGTTTCCATGAGCCCATTAGAAATGAACCAATAAGAGGTAAGGCTTAGCAGAGGCTAAAATGAGGATATTCAAAGCTGGCTAGAGATAATTTCCAGTTTCTAGTTTTCAAAGTTAGGTAGATATCCAAGATAAAGTTTAGGTATATATATATATGTTTATATATATATATATATATATATAATAACAGTAATAGTAATATATACAACAACAAGTCTTATATCGTTGGTAATAGAGCAAATCTGAACCATATTTTCAAAATTGTGTTTTTCAAATGTATTGTTTATGAAATTGCATAAATAAAGAGCCAGTGCCTCCTTACAACTAAAACTTGTGATTTTTCTCAATATAAGTATAGTATTGTATATATTTGTTAGATAATGAGACTTTAACCCCCATTTTTATGTTTATAATCTTCTAAATAAGAGATCACATGTACTTAAGTTCATTGATAAATAGAGTGGTACCTATGAGTATGAGTGATAGGTAGAGATCTCAAGACTCTCGAATGTCTCATCAAACTAAGGATTTAAGAGAAATGATGAAGGATGTGATGAGAAAGGGTCTCTAACAAATTAAGAGAGAAGGTTTCCATGAGCCAATTAAAAATGAACCAGTAAGAGGGAAGGCTTAGTAAAGGCTAAAAGGAGGATATTAAAAGCCAGTTAGAGATAATTTCCAGTTTCTAGTTTTCAAAGTTTGGTAGATATCCAAGATAAAGTTTAGGTATAGAGACAAAAAGTACTAATAGTTTAGAGAAACTACATCCCATATACAATTTGCCAATAGCTCATCAACCATTGAGATTCAATAGGTCAAGGGATCCAGTTGTAGCCAAGGAGTGGATAAAGGTTGTGGAAAATATCATGGGTTTTTTTATTATGATTAACAAAGAAAGAGTTTGGTATGCTACTTATATGCTTAGAGGTGGTGTGAGGGTCTGGTAGAACCTCATAAGGACCTTGATTGATGAAAAGAGATTGTCTTGGGTTAAGTTCAGGTTTCTGTTTGATGATGAGTATATGAGTGCTAACATAGTGTATGCTAAGGCATAAGATTTTATTGAGTTATGCTAGGGGTCAAGTATATTTGAAGAGTATATGATTCGATTCAATGTTTTAGCAAGATTTGTTATGAGTTTGACTGGGATAGAGGCTAATAGGGTACAAAAATTTATGCATGGACTTTTTCCATCCATAGTAAAGGATGTGTTGACAAAAGCCACTATTCCATAGAGGTTTAGTAATGCATTGGAGAGAGTGTTAAAATCAAAGGAATATTTATAGCATATGGGGGTATTTACCAGATTAATCAAGAGAGGTGAAGATAAAAGCAAGAGGCCAATTCAATCAAAAAACTATTTAAAGAAATGCAAAAATATGGTGTAATGACCCAACTATCAATGTGTGTTAAGTGTAACAGGCAGTATGTAAGAGAGTGCTTGATAAGCTAAAATATGTGTTTTGGATGTCGTTAGTCAGATTATAACATTTCTGAGTGTCTTTCTAGAGTAGGAATAGATGTTGGGCTCAATAGGAGTGGTGTAAACCTATTCAAAGGTAGAGCAAAACCACTTAAAGGTAGAGTTAGTATTGTTAGAGTAGGGATAGATATTCTTGAGGGTGGTGTTATTATACTTGGGAGTGTTACAAATACCATAAGAGGTGGTAGAGCTTAAATTTATGTTGTGCAATAGGAGCAAAGTAATATCTTAAGGTTAGAATGGTTTTTAAGGCTAAAAATCAGGATTAAAAGTGAGATTTTATAATAGAAAATAGAGTTGAGAGGATTCAAAGGTAAATAGTTATTTATTAGGTATATTTGGCATGTACATGAGTCTCTTTGGGAGAATATTATATATATAATGTGAAAAGAGAAAGAAATCTAAAATTTCCCTTGACACATGATTATGTGCCTTAGGCGCACGACTATGCATTGTAGTCTTATGCACTACTATATACAAAGTATGCTTTATCACTTATTTTAGCTCACTTCATTCAAATTTCCTTCTTTTTTTTTCTAGAAAACCTAAATTAGAAATTGGGAGAGAGTAGTTAACAACTATAAATTAAAATAGAGAGTAAGAATCAACTAAAGAGAGAGCCAACAACCATGACAAGAAGTAGGTGTTTCTTTACCTCTTTCACCTTGTTTCATAGGATATGTTTCTATTCGC
Source organism: Anacardium occidentale (assembly GCA_026122585.1). Taxonomy (NCBI): domain Eukaryota; kingdom Viridiplantae; phylum Streptophyta; class Magnoliopsida; order Sapindales; family Anacardiaceae; genus Anacardium; species Anacardium occidentale. Next base: position 43,782 of record JAJEJH010000700.1, on the reverse strand, counting down.
TTTGGTTATTATGTTGCTTGCTATATGTTTGATGTTTGTTTAGCATGCTGGAGTGTTAAGATGATGATTTAGAAGCATATTGATGAAGTTATTGTTAGATAATCTCGGTAGATGCATGTATATATATATGTCTTGATGCTTGATTTTGGGAGATTTGATGTGTGAAACATGAGTTTGGTGAAATAGACATGTTTAACTAATGTATGAAGCTTTTAAAGCTATTGGATAGAGATTGAATATGCTTGGGTTGAGTTTTTCCCAGGTTTTGGGTTTTCAGACCTGATATTGAAGAAATAGAGTATGACACACAATAGTGTGGCCTCGTGTGCATGGCCCTGTAGTCCCATTTCTATAATACCATGATCATACATGTCATTATGCATACCTGGAGAAGTTTGAAGAACATGACCATGTAAGTGGATGTAACAATCCTATATCTATACTAAATATACATGCCCATATAAGTAAGACACAATAATGTTAAGTAATCGGCCTGCATGCTTGTGCAGGTGAGGAACACAACTATCCATCTTCAAGCACAATTGTGTGTCTTCTATAGCATGACTGTGTAATAAGTCAAAGTTTAGCAAGAAATTTACATAAGCTAGCACATTCATATTCAAGACCACACACACATGACCATACATCTTTATGCACGATTGTGTATCTCATATTACATAACTGTGCATTAAGAAGAAATGCATAAATTAGATTATAAAACATTCTTAAGCCATTTTAATGCATTCAAAACTTAGTAATATCAATAGAAAATAAGATATCATGTATTAGTAGCATTACATACATGACATGTCATACCAATATTTCAAAAAAAGATCTAAAGATCCAATAGCATGTTTTAAAATAAAAGTACATGATGTTATAGACATCTTTTAAGGGTGAATATGACATGGCACTTATGAGTTCACATGCCCATTAGAGAGGGAAACTAACATCTGTTAGAAAGAACATGGTTATTGACTAAGCTCATTAAAAAGAGTGTTAATTATATATCAATAGATTTCTATACGATAGAACTCATACAACCAAAATGTTGAATCCATATATTCATCAGTCTGACCAGCACAATAGTTATTTTCAAATATAATATCTTTAGATGCAGCTTTATGTATACATTCAAGATCTTCAGATTATAAGTATTATTTTCAAAAACTATTTTCAAAAAAGTAAGCCTAAGGGTAAATTTTTATGATTTTTAGTTTTAACATGACATTAGTATACTCATATCATGTCATACATAACGTTTCATGAGAATCAGCACCAGATAAAGACAAAGATATGATAGACAATAGAAGTGTTACATAGAAGAGAAAAAAGAAGATACTAAATTAAATCTAGTATGACAAGTTATGAAAAGAGACTAAAACAAAAACTTGCTTGTGGTTAGAGATAGGAAATGCTTACTGAGTGATTTATCACTCACTCTTTTATATTTCCCTTCTTTGCAAGTCAATGATCCTTTTAAACTAAGCTGGATACAAGAAGGTTGTGAGTTTTGAGATATTGTTTTACTAGTAGATAACATGTTGGTGGCTTACATGCTTTATATAATTTCCACTTATGTATATGCATACAGTTTATATGTATATGCTATATATGGTTCATAGGCATTATATGTACAATATATTTTATAAGATATGATACTTGATGATTTTTAGCATATATGTAGTATTTTCTATATATCATTATCATTATTCTATGCTAAAAGCTTTTGTCTACATATTTTAGCAATGTTTGTGGGATTCCTGTTATATATTGTTGATGATGATATATGGTGAAAAAAAAACTATAATAGTACAATGAAATATGTTAAATGTATTATTTTCTAAATTGCATGAGCCTAGAGCTAAAGTATCTTAATAGCTGTTACTCGTGTCCTTTCAGCTTTAGTGCAATAATATGAAGGTCAATGTTATTTCTAGATGTTAACCCTTTTTTTTTTTTTTTTTATTATGATTTTTTAGGTAAAAGATCCCACTTATCTAGATTTGTTGGAGATAAGAGTAGTGTCTCAACAAGGCCTATGAGTACGAGTGAAAATAAGATATTTTAACACTCTTAGGTGTCTCTCAGACTTGAGGATGTAAAAGATAGTTAGAGAGGTGTTAAGAGAGGGACTTTAGTAGAAAATCAAAAGGGACATGTATAAGGCAATGAGGAATGTTGTCTATCAAGAACTAGATAAAACATATTATGAGTAGATAAGAAGGGGCATGCTAGAGCCAATTAGAAAGAGTTATCAGATACTTGGATTTGATCACCAGATAGGATAGAGTTCAGGCACTAAGATAGTAAGTACTATCAGTTCTGAGAGGTTATATCTAATTTATAATTTGCTTGGGGCATATTAGTCACCTAAGTTTAATGGATCCAAAAACCCAATAGTAGTATAAAAGTGGATTAAGTTTGTTAAGAATGCTATGAGATTGTTTACCATGTCAAACAGAGAGAAAGTTTAGTATGTCATCTATATGCTCAAAGGTGGCATAAAGGTGTGGTAAAACCTTGCGAGGAAATTTATAGATGAGGAGAGTTTATCTTAAGTTGAGTTTTAAAGATTGTTTGATGAGAAGTATTATAGTGTTGATATGATGCTTACCAAAGCCTAGAAGTTTATAAAGTTGACCCAAGGGTTAAGTTTAGTCAGAGATTATATGAGCTAGTTTAATGCCCTAGTAAGATTTGTTTCAAGCATGACAGGTTCTAAGTTAAGTAGGGTACAAAAATTTTTTTATGGATTGTACCCTACCACTACTTAAGATGTGATGATGAGATTTTCTCCCCTACAGAGATTTAGTAAGGCTTTTAGGAGAGCTCTAACGTTTAAGATTTATTTACAGAGGATGGGTGTTTTCTCCAAATCAGTAGAGAGAGGTTCAAACTAAGGTAAAAATAGAGGCAAGAAACCAATTCAATCGATAAAGCCATTCAAAGGGAAGAAACAGAGAGTAAAGATACCTATATGTAGGACATGTCGTAGGAGGCATCTAGAAGAGTACCTCGCAGGGTAAAATGTATGTTTCAAATGTTGTTAGCTAAGGCATAGGCTATCTGAGGGCCTATCTAGAAGAAGAGGAGTTAGACCATCTTATAGTGGAGTAAGATCGAATAAAATGTTTATTGGTTTAGCTAACAGAAGTGGTAGAGCTGCTAGAAGTGGTGTTTGTGCACCTAAAAGAAGTGTCAATACATCAAGAGGAGGAGGTAAAGCTCGAGTGTTTGTTGTAAGGTAAGATCAGGTAGAGGTCATTCCATGTATAGTTATCAGTTAGTTTCTCTTCTTTTATACTTATTTGTATATATTGATAGATTGTGATGCCACATATAACTTCATATCTAGAGAAGTAGTAAAGATATTAGGGTTAACCCCTAATATGGCTTATAAAAGTATTTGTATCAAGATGTTAGATAAATGTATAATAATGGGCGATTGGTACTAGTAGATCAGGAAGTAATAATTATGGGCAAGAGATTGAGAATAGATCTGATCATGTTAGAGTTAGTTGATTTTGATATAATCTTAGTCATGGATTTTCTAAGTAGATATGGGGCAGAGAAAAATTATAAAAGAAAAAAAGTTAGATTGTAGCTGGGCCTTGATCAGTTTATCTTAGAGAGGGTAGAGTGAAGACCATGCTTATTTCTTGTGTTCAAGTGAAAAGGTTGTTAAGTAAAGGTTGTATAGGGTATTTGGCCAATGTGGTGTGTAGAAGTATAGTTAGGCCAAGTATAAAAAAGGTGCTTATAGTGAAAGAGTTTGTAGATATTTTTCCTGATGATTTACTAAGGTTACCTGTAGAGCGGAAGTTGAAGTTTTGTATAGAGTTACTTCTCGGTATAACTCTTATCTATAAAGATCTATATTAGATTTCTCTAATAAAGCTTTAAGAGTTGAAGAAACAGTTTCACTAGCTAATAGATAAAAGAATGATTTGAACTAATTGTTTGCCTTAAGGTGTTCCCATATTGTTTGTAAAGAAGAAAGATAAATCATTGAAAATGTGTATAAACTATAAGGGGCTTAATAAGGTGACAGTGAAGAATAAGTATCCATTGCACAGGATTAATGATTTATTTGATTAGTTGAGTGAAGCTACAATGTCCTTGAAGATTTATTTGAAATTCGGGTACCATCAGGTAAGGGTAGTAGATAAGGATGTACCCAAAACTATCTTTAGGACAAGGTATGGTCACTATAAGTTCATAGTGATACCTTTTGTGTTAACAAATACTCCTGTTGTGTGACTTGATGAATCGAGTATTTAAAGAATGTTTAAATAGATCCATTGCGGTATTTATTGATGACATCTTAGTCTACTCGAGAAGTAGAAAGGAGTATAAGGAGTATTTAAGGTTTATTATTTAAAGGCTGAGTTATAGGTAGCTTTATACCAAATTTACTAAGTGCAATTTTGGTTTAGCAGTGTAGTATTTCTTAGGAATATAGTATGAGCAGATGATATATCTATAGATCTAAGTAAGGTGGAAGTCATTTCGAGTTAGCCAAGGCTAAGGAAAGTTAAATAGGTGAGGAGTTTCCTCAGTTTACAAGGGTATTACAAGAGGTTTATCAAAGGATTCTTGAGCATAATGAAACCATTGATTGTTTCGACTCAGAGAGAGACACTTTTTATATGAATCAAAGAGTATAAGGCTCAATTTTAAGAGCTAAAGTAGAAGTTGATGAGTGCTCCAATTTTAGCATTACCTTAGGAAGGAGTTGATTTTGATATCTATACAGATACTTTTCACCAAAGGATTAATGTTGTATTGATATAGTCCAGTAAGGCAATTACTTATACCTCTAAGTAATTAGAAAATTATGAGTTAAGATACCTTACCCATGATTTATATGGTGTAATATGCTACATATATTTTGATTATAAGAATTTTAAGTATTTCTTCACTCAAAAGGAGTTAAATATGAGACAGAAGAGATGACTAGAGTTGGTAAAGGATTATGACTATAAGATAAAGTATTATCTAGATAGAACCAATGTAGCAATTGATACTTTAAGCTAGAGAGTGGCTTTATTTAGGATTTTAATATAGAGAAAGTTGTAGTATGAGATTATCAGAGACGAGATTAAAGTAATAACAATTGGTTTCTCCAGACTTTAGATTGTATCTATACTATTAGATGACATTAGAGCCCATTAGATAACTGATGATTAAGTTTAGAGGGTTAGTGAGGGTACAATACCTAATTTTGTGATCAGAGATAAGATTCTAAGATTAAAAAATAGAGTATATATGCTAGAAGAGGTAGAGTTGAGGCAAAAGATTTTGATTGAGGCTCATAGTATAGTTTATTCAACACATCTAGGTAGTACTAAGATGTATCAGGATCTTAAGAGAAATTTTTGGTGGTCAAGTATAAAGAAGGATATTGTAGATTTTGTGGCTAGTATTTGACTTGTCGTAAGTCAAAGTTGGGCATCAAAGACCTTTCAGTTTATTACAGTCTCTAAGGATTCTTAAATAGAAATGGGAGAGCAATTCCATGGATTTTATTTCAAGACTTTCCATAGTCTAGCATGGGTATAACAACATCTAGGTTATCATAAACAGATTGAGTAAATTTGTTCACTTCTTACTTATCAGAAAATGTATGAGTATAGATCAGTTGAATCGTTTATACGTTAAAGAAATTGTCAGACTCTATGTGGTTCCTAAAGATATTATGTCAAATAGAGATTTAAGATTTATGTCAACTTTTTAGAGTAGTTTACAAAGAGCATTAAGGACCAAACTTCATTTTAGTTTGACATATCACCCACAAACATATGGTAAGACTGAAATCATGAATCATATAGTACAAAACATATTGAGAGCTTGTTGTATAGATTTTTAGATTGGCTAAACTGAGCTGTTGTCTTTGATGGAGTTTACTTATAATAACAGTTGTCAATCCACGATTCAAATGGCACCTCTTGGGGCTTTATATGGTAGAAGGTGTAGATCTCTACTATATTAGAATGAGATTAGGGAGAAAGATTCCTTATAGATTGTAATAAGACTAGTGATGACTTAGTTAATGATAGATCATATTAGAGTTATCAAGCAAAGGATGAAATAGGCCTAAGAATGTCAAAAAAGTTATGCGAATCAACAGTATAAAGAGATTAAGTTTGAGGTTAGAGACCACGTATTTCTAAGAGTAACTCCCTATAGACATGTCTTGAGATTTAGTAAGAAGGGCAGGTTGGCTTCGAGATTTATTAGTCTTTATAAGATTTTGGAACGATTGGGTAGAGTGTCTTGCAGGTTAGCTCTATTAGTGGGCATGGATAGAATTTATAATGTTTTTCATATATCTCAACTGAGGAAGTATTAAGGGATCCTTCTCATGTTTTAGAGATTCAAGATTTGGATTTGATAGAGTATTTAATCTATCAAGAAAGACTAGTTTAGATTTTAGATCACAGAGTGAAAACTCTCAGGAATAAGAAAACACCTTTGGTTAAAGTATTATAAGGGATTCAGAGGCTTGATAAGGCTACCTGGAAGGTTAAGTTTGAGATCAGAAAGAGATACCTAGAGGTGTTCAGGTAAATTATGAAGATATAATTTTTATTAGGGGGAGAGATGTAATATCTCAAAGTTAGAATGGTCTTTTAGAATGAAAATCAGGATTAAAAGTGATATTTTATAATAGCAAATAGAGTTGGGAGGATTCAAGGGTAAAATAATCATTTAGTAGCTACATGGGGCATGTACATAGGTCTCCTTGAGAGAATATTCCATGTGCAACACTGGAAGAGAAAGAAATTTGAGATTTCCCTTGACACACAACCGTGTGCCTTAGGCACATGATCGTGCGTCATAGTTTATGCATCACCACATATAAAAGATGTTTTATCACTTATTTTAGCTCACTTCATACAAATTTCATTTTTCCTTTCCAGAGAACCCTAGATTAGAAATTAGGAGAGAGTAATTAACAACCATAAATCAAAATAGAGAGCAAGAATCAACTAGAGAGAGAAAGCTAACAGGCATGGCAAGAGGTAAGTGTTTCCTTACCTCTTTCAACTTGTTTCATAGCATGTGTTTCTATTTACATTGGTTGTTATCTTGGTTGCTGTATGTTTGATGCTTGTTTAGCATGTTCGAGGTTGAGATGATGATTTAAAAGCATATTGATGAAGTTATTGTTGGAGAATCTTGGTATATGTGTGTATATATATCTCATGATGCTTGATTTTGGGAGATTTGATTTGTAAAACATGAGTTTGGCTGAGTTTGATGAAACTGACATGTTTACAGCTGATGTATGAAGCTTATAAAGCTATTGGATTGAGAATGAATATGTTTGGGTTGAGTTTTGGCTAGGTTTTGGGTTTTCCATATATGATATTAAAGAAATAGAGAATAACAAACGATTGCATATATACGTGTGTATGATCGTGTAGTCATATTTTTGCAAAGCCATGATCATCCATGTCATTGTGCATACCCAAATAAGCTTGAGGAACATGATCGTGTGAGTAGGGGTTATGATCATGTGTCTATACCAAATATACACGCCCATGTAAATAGGACACAATAGTGTTAAGCAATCAGCTTGCATACTTATGTAAGTGAAGAACACGATTATGCATCTTCATGCACGACTATATGGTAAGCCAAACTTTAGCAAGAAATTTACAAAAGCTAGTATGTTCCTACGCAAGACTATATACACAACCATACATATTCTTGCATGACCATGCATATCATATTACACGATCATATGCCAAGAAAAAAAATGCATGAAACAGATTACAAAACATTCTTAAGTCATTTTAATGCACACAAAACTTAGTAATATCAAAAGAAAACGAGATATCATGCATAATTAGAATATATAATATGACACGTCATACTAGTGTTTTCAAAAAAGATCCAAAGATCTAATAACTGTTTTAAAATAGAAAGTATATGGTGTTCTAGACATCTTTTAGAGGTGAATTCGAAAGGGGACCTGTGAGTTTACACATTTGTTAGAGAAAGAAACCAACGTCCATTAGAGAGGACATGATCATTGACCAAGTTTGTTAGAGAGAGTGCTAGTCATGTATTAGTAGATTTCTATAAGATGGAGCTCACACGGGCAGGATGCCAAATCCTTGTATTCATCTATCTGACTAGCATAATAGTTCTTTTCAAATATAGTATTTTCAGATACATATTATATATATATATATATATATATATAAGGATCTTTAGGTCATAACTATTGCTTTTAGAAAGTATTTTCAAAAAAGTAGGCCCAAAGGTAAATCTTTATGATTTTTAGTTTTGACATGACATTAACATACTCATATCATATTATACATAACATTTCATGAGAATCAATACTAGATAAAGACAAAGATATGATAGACAATAGAAGTATTATAGAGAAAAGAACAAAGAAGATACTAAATTAAATATAGCATGACAAGTCACAAAAAGAGACTAACATAGAAACCTGTTTGTGGTTAGAGATAGAAAATGTTTACTGAGTGATGTATCACTCACTCTTTTATACTTCCCTTCCTTGCAAATCAATTATCCCTATGAGTTAATTTGGATACGAGAGAGGTGTGAGTTTTGGGATACTATTTTGGTAGCAAATAGCATGTCGGTGGCTCGCATGCTTTGTATAGTTTCCACTAATGTATATGTATATAGTTTACATGTATATGCTATATATGGTTCATAGGCGTTATATGTACAATATATTTTATAAATATGATACTTGATGATTTTCAACATATATGTAGTATTTTCTATATATCATTATCATTATTCTATATTAAAAGCTTATGTTTACTTATTTTAATAATGTTTATGGGATTCTTGTTATATATTACCGATGATGATATCTAATAGAAAAAAAAAAAGCTATAACAGTATATATAACAAGGACTCCTACAAGTAAGCTGAGGTTATTCAATATACTATGACTGGTCAGTTATCATTCTTTGAAACCTTTTTATTTGTATTAGTTGATTGTAGTGCTATACGTAGCTTTATAGTTAGAAGAGTAATAAAAGGATTAGGATTGATCCCTAGTGTGGCTAGTAAGAGTATTTACGTAGAGATGTCTGATAGTAGAGTGGTGATTTGTGATCAGATATTGATAAATCAAGAGGTTGTGATACTAGGTAGAAGGTTAAGGATAAATTTGATCATGTTAGAGTTAATTGATTTAGACATAATCTTAGGTAAGGATTTCTTATGGAGATATAATGCAGAGATTGATTGTAAGTGAAAGAAGGTTATACTTCATGTAGGCTTTGATTAGTTTGTCTTTGAAGAGGATAGAGTGGAGAGTATGATCATTTCTTGTGTTCAAGCGAGGAAATTGTTAAGTAAAGGTTGTGTTAGATACTTGACCAATGTGATATGTAATAGTGCATTAGGGCAAGTATCGATGAGGCATGTAGGACCCGCCGCCACGAGTACCCCTGCTGCTGAATAATACTATAGAGAGTTTTTATTAATCATCTGAAAACTCGGGTACCCGCGATGGGAATCTTACGAAAATAACTAAACTTTCTGAAAACTGCTATACATTCAGAGGATAAATGCGGAAGCTGATCTGAAATACATCACTGAAATATATACATATTTGTTCTGTACAATGGGCCCAATGGCCTATATATATATACATACATAAACTGTTCATCTGGATACATCAACATATACAATATGACCACACAGGTCCAAAACTGAAAACTGTACAACTCAAAACTGAGATCGCGGTGTGGGCCCTCTCTGTCAACCTCGAACCACCTGAAAGGATGGAAGAAGGAGGGGGATGAGTGATAAAGATCACCCAGTAAGTGCTCCTTACTTCCCTCAAAACCTAAGCAAGCACAAATAGTCATAATAGTCAAACATACTTGGGCCCCGACCCTATTCATACATCTATGAGTTTGCTGGAATCTGAAATTGGGTATTTGAATCTCATTTGCATTATATACTGATTTCATTATTATTCATGTCATGATGTATATGTCATGCCATGCTACTGAAATATCTCATGGATGCATGCATCTGAATACCTCTCTATACCCGAAGGTACCTACTATACTGATCAGACTTGGTGGAATACAGGGATTCGGCATCCTGGCCATGTGGGCTGAACAGTCTAGCTACTGGCTAGAAAGCTGAATCTGGATACTGCTGCCCAATCTGACTAGTGTCAGATGGTAAAAATCTGAAATACTGCTGAGCGTCCTGACTGGTGTCAGAAGGCTAAATCCCACAGATGCCCCCTCGTATTCACCCTATACTCTTACCTGTACATCGGGTTCTGAATACTGAATACTGCTGAATTTGGATCCCTCGATCCTCTCTAAAGCTACATGTCATGCCATGATATGCATATGCAGCTTTAATCTCTGAATTCATGCTTACCTGATGCTTATCTGAAGCAATTTAGTCATTATCCTGAATTCACATGCTTAATTTCTCATTTTTAATTCTTTTTCTGAAAATCTGCAGGTGTACGGGCATGCGGGAAAGGTGCACAGGCGTGAGCTAGGACGCACGGGGTCGTGCGCTGGTCGTGAGCCTGACCGTGCATGCTATTGAAATTTTTCTGGGAATTTCACTGAAAGCGTACGCACGGGCATGCGTCTGCGAACACACGGGCGTGCATATACATTTTCTGGCCGTGCACACGGCATGCACACGGGCATGTATCTGGAAAAACAAAGGCTCAGGCTGTGCTATGCGGACGCACGGTCGTGCATCTTGTTCTTCAACAAGAGCACCGCCTGGAAAATGCTCTAAACTCATGCCAATTTTCATTCAAACTTAAAATCACTCTATATATGCATTCCCAGCACTTCATATAACACAATTCAAGCATCAACCGTCACATGCATCAAGCCACATGAAATCTACCATGGAAGCTTCTTGATTCTCTCACTAAAACACACACACAACACATGCATGCTTCAAGGGTGGAAATTTATCATCAAAATCAACATGCAAGGCCATATAAGCATTCCAAACATTCATCCACATGCATTTAACCCATCAATGGCATCAAAACTCACAAAGCAAGCTGGGAAACGCAAGGAAAAGGTAAGAGAACACTTACCTCGCGTCATGCTTCTGAAAACTTCACAGACAACTAATCTTTTTGCTCTTTCACCGGATTGGGAGCTACTTGCTGCTGGATTTCCTCTCTAATGAAGGGAGGAACTGAAATGAAGAGAGAAATGACTGAAAATTGTAAAGTGGGTGAGAAAGAAAACTAATTTCTCTCGGCTCTCTTTATATACTAAGCCACGCACGGGCGTGCATCATGGGTGCACGGGCGTGCACAAGGGAAAATGAGTATTACTCATTTCCCGCTCACTCGTCTGATCGGATCCTTCCAAAAGGATTCAAACGAAAGCCACACGGCTCTGAAAACTTACTAACTCACCCCTGAACTTTACTAGACTCCCAATCTTTTTCTGAATCTCGTTTCTAACCCCAAAACTCTTCCCCTAAGGGCTTTTCTAACCTGGGATGCTCAAGGCACTAATGGTGAGAGAGTTTCAAGATGTCTTTTCATATGAGTTACTTAGGTTGCCTTCAAAAAGAAAGTTCGAGTTTAGCATTGAGTTACTCTTGGTATGACTTTTATCTCTAAGATTCTATATCAGATGACTCTAACTAAACTCTAAGAGTTAAAGAAATAGTTGCAAAAGGTGACTAATAAAAAATTTATTAAACCGAGCTATTCTTCTTGAGGTGCTCCCATTTTATTTGTAAACAAGAAGGACAAGTCAATGATGATATGTATTAACTACAGAGAGCTAAATAAGGTGCCTATAAAGAATAAATATCCTTTACTAAGGATTGATAACCTATTTGACCAGTTGAGAGAAGTCACTATGTTCTCCAAGATTGATTTGAGGTTTGGCTACCATCAAGTGAGGATAACAGATAAAGATATACCTAAGACTACTTTCAAGAAGAGATACAACCTTTACAAGTTTATGATGATGCTTCTTGGGTTGACAAATAATCCTATAGTTTTCATGGATTTGATGAAATTAGTATTCCAGGATTGTCTCCATAGATTTGTAATAGTATTTATTGATGACATCTTGGTTTACTTGAGAAGTAGGGAGCAGCATGAGAAGCATTTGAGGTTTGTGCTCTAGAGGTTAATAGATAAATAGTTGTTCACTAAATTTTCTAAATGTGGGTTTTGGTTTGACAAAGTGACATTTCTAGGGTATATTGTTTCGGCAGATAGGATTTTTGTTGACTTGAGTAAGGTAGAGATGATGTTAAGTTAGCCAAGGCCAAGGATAGTTAAGAAATTAAGGAGCTTCTTAAGTTTGGTAAACTATTATAAAAGATTTATCAAGGGACTCCCAAGTTTAGCAAGACCTTTGATTGCTTTAACTAAGAGAGATGTGCCTTTTATTTAGATCGATGACTATAAGGCTCAGTTTCAAAAGTTAAAGTAGAAATTAACCAATGCTCCAATGTTAGCTTTACTTGAAGAGGGAGTAGAGTTTGATGTATATACTAATGCTTCCTATCAAGGGATTAGAGTTGAGATACCCAATCCATGATTTGGAGTTGGCAGTACTTATTTTTACTTTAAAGATCTGGATACATTACCTTTATGGCGTGAGGTGCAACATTTACTTAGATCATAGGAGTTTGAAATACTTTTTCATTCAAAATGAGCTTAATATGAAACAAAGACGATAGTTAAAGTTGGCTAAGGATTATGATTATGAGATCAAGTGTCAACTTGGTAAAGCTAATGTGGTAGTAGATGCCTTGAGTAGAAGAGTGACTTTATCAAAGATTTTCATCCAGGGAGAGTTACAATATGAGATTGTCAGAAATGAGATTAAGATTATGATTATAGGATTCTGTAGGCTTTAGATTATATTTTCTTTGTATAATGACATTAGAGTTAGTCAAACGTCAAATAATTGGGTACAAAGTATGATTAAAAAGATTTCAAAGGGTTTAGTGATAGATTTTGAGGCCAAGGATGAGATTTTGAGATTCAAAGATAAAATTTATATGTTGGGGATATAGAGTTAAGACATAAGATTTTAATAGAGGTTCACAATACATCATATTCAGCTCATCTAAAGACTACTAAAAAGTATCAAGATCTCAAAAAAAAATTTTGGTGGTTAAAAATGAAAAAAGAAATAATTGGCTTCATAGTTAGTTGTTTGGTGTATCAACAGGTTAAAGTAGAGTAATGTAGATGATCTAGGTTATTACAACTATTAAGCATTCCTAAGTGAAAATGGAATAACATTTCTATGGACTTTATCTTAGGCTTTCTTAAAGTCAGAGAAGGTATGATAGTATTTGGGTAATAGTTAACTGATTGAGTAAATTAGCTCACTTTCTACCGATTAGACAGGGTATGACCATAGATTAGTTGGGTCAATTATACATTAGAAAGATTGTTAGACTTCATAAGGTTCCCAAGATTATTATTTTTGAGAGGGATTCTAGGTCCTTATAAGCCTTTTGGAGTAGTTTACAAAAAAACATTGGAAACCAGATTATAGTTCAATTTAGTATATCACTCTTAGACTAATGGTCAGACGGAGAAGGTAAACTAGATTAAGAAGGATATGTTGAAAACCTATTTTTAGATTTCTAAACTAGTTGGGTAAAGATACTTCCTCTAATGGAGTTTGCATATAATAATAGTTATCAAATGAATATTTAGATTTTGAGGCTTTATATGGTTGTTAGTGTAAGTCTCTACTACATTGGGACGAGATTTGAGAAAGAGATTCATGAGAGACTATAGTAGTTCTAAAGATGACTTAGATGATGATTGAGTAGATTAGAGTTATCAAGCATAAGATGAGATAGGCCTTGGATCGTCAAAAAAGTTATGCTAACTTAAGGCGTAAAGAGATAGAGTTTCAAGTAGGTGATGAAGTATTTTTAAGAGTTGCTCCCTATAGATAGATTATAATGTTTGGCAAGAAAGGAAATTGACACCTAGGTTTATCAACTTGTACGAGATACTAGAAAGAGTGGGAAATGTTGCTTACAGACTTGTTTTCCTTGCCAATATCAAGAAGATCCACAATGTCTTCTATATGTCTCAATTATGGAAATATGAAGGGGACCAATCCTATGTGTTACAGCTTTAGGATTTTGGACTTGACAAAGGATTTAAGTTTCTAGGAAAAACTAGCTTAGATTTTAGATTATAAAGTCAAGGTTCTTAAGAATACGAAAACACCATTAGTTAAAGTGTTACAAATGAGCCAAATAGTATAATGGGCTACTAAGGAGGTTAAGTTTAAGATCTAAAATAGATTTCTAAAGTTATTCAAGTAAATTTTAAGGATGAAATTTTTTATTAGAGGGTAAGAAATGTAATATCCAAAGGTTAGAATTATTTTTCAAGTTGGAAATTTGGGGTTAGAAGTGAGATTTCATTATAAAAAAAGAGTTAAGAGAGTTTAGAAGGTAAAATAATCATTTTTAGGGCTTGTGTCGCATATACATAAGTCTCTTTAGGAGACTATTTCATGCAAAGCATGAGAATACAGAAAATTTGTATTTTCTAGAGAGCACGATCGTGCACCTAAGAGAGCACGATCGTGTGCGTCTACCAGCTTTACCGCCATATAAAAGTCATTCTTATTTATTTTCAGATTGCATTTTACCTTGGATTTTTATCTTTATCTCAAATAATCTTAACTCTAGAAGAGAAAACTAATAACCAAAAGCTCCAAATCAAACCAAAAAGTGAGATTTTTTTAAAGAAGAAGCATACCTCTTTCCCTTGTTTTTTTCCATGTATGTGTTTACTGTGTGTTTTAATTTGAGATGATGAGACTAGAAGTTCCAAACCAAGCCAAAGAGTGAGTTTTCTTTAGAGAAGAAGCATAAACAACCATGGTAAGAGGCAAGTGTTTCCTTACCTTTTTCCTTTATTGTTTCCATGTATGTGTTCATTGTGTGTAATAGCTCGAGGTTTGAATTGTCTTTTTGGGCTGGAAATCGGTTAGAATTGTGATTTTATAATAAAAAATGAAATTGTAAGGTTTTAAGGGTAAAATAGTCTTTTAAAGGCTAGTGTGGCATATGCATGAGTCTCCTTAAGAGACTGTTTCATACAAGGATGAGAAGAAAAGAAAATTTATGAATTTCCCTTGACACATGCCCATGTGCCTTAGGCACATGACCATGCGTCGTGTGAGAGGTACCATAAATGCTAAGTTTTCTCATTTTTCTCGCTTAGCTTATTTCACCTAGTTTTGTCTCTTCTCTTTTCCAATGAACCCTAAGCTAAAAAACATCCAACTAGGAGTCACAATCCAAATTAGGGAACCAAAAGCAACTAGAGAGAGAGAGAGAGAGATCCAAAAGCCATGGCAAGAGGTAAGTGTTCGCTCACCTCTTTCACCTTGTTTCATAGCATGTTTCTTTGTTGAGTTTTGAGTGTGCTCATTGTGTTATTGAGGCTTGTTCAACTTGTTTGAGTGATTGAATGATTATTTCATAGGTGATTGAGTGGTTGATTTCATGATAATATGTGTATATATCTATATACATGTGTTTTATGCTTTATTTGTAAGATGTGGCATGATTGAGGTGAGATTTCCATGAATATGATGATGTTTGTTGAAGTTTGGAAGGATGTTGATGGTTATTTGAGATGTGGGGAATATTTGGATAATAAATGGTTGGGATTTCTAGGTTTAAAAATGGAAGAGTGTAAAGATTGAGTTGAGCACACGAGAATATACTCACAGATGCATGTCTGTATGGCCTCATTTTTGTATGAGCACGACCTTGGATGGCCCTATGTGTACACTTGAAAAAATCAGACACACACCTATATGACCGAGCATATGCCTGTGTGCTTATTCCTAAATTTACACACCCGTGTAAGTAAAACACGTGAGTGTTGTTTATGCTGCTACATGCTCATGTAAGTGTAGGACATGACCTTGTGCTTTGATGCATGCTCGTGTGTCTCACATTACACACCTATGTGGTCAGCCAAACTTTTGTGATTTTATTCCAGAAAATAGCACATTTGAGAGCACGATTGACACATGATCTTGTGTGCCTTCCCGCATGCCCGAATACCTAGTAAAACACACCCTCATGCTATGTATAAAGCCTATATTAAATTTTAAAGCAACTTTAAGCCATTCTAAGTTACTTTTAAGTATACAAAACTTAATAATATTAGGATATGACATCATATCATACATGATCAGCAATATAAAGCATGATATACCATATTAGAGTTTTCAGCAATAGATCCAATGATCCAATAACATGTTTTTAAAATATAAATACACGATGTTTCATACATCATTTAAGGATGGATACAAGGGGCATCTATGAGTTTTCACACCCGCTAGAGAGGGAAACCAGTGTCTATTAAAGAAGACATGATATTTGACTAGACTCGTTAGAAAGGGTACTAATTGTGCACGAGTAGAATTTTTATAGGATTAAACTTACATGGCCATGGTGCCAAATCTCTATATTCATTAGTCTGGCCAGTGTAATAGTTATTTTCAGATATAGTATTTTCAAAAATAATTTTTGGTATATACTATATGTATGTATTAATGATCTTCATATCATAGTTATTATTTCAAAAAAAGTTTTCAGAAAACCATGCCTAAAGGTAAGTTTTATGACTATTTAGCATACATATGCCATCAATATAAACATATCATATCATGTATGGCATTTCATAAGAAACAGAACAAATAGAGATAGAGATAAAGATAAAGATTCTCATGGAAAACAAAAACATTATAGAGATAAAGATCAAAGAGAACACTAAATAGACAAGTCAAAAATGAGATGAGCTCGAAACCTGCTTGTGTTAGAGATAAAAAACACTTACTGAGTGATTTTATCACTCACCCCTTTCCTTATTTCCTCTTTTTACAAGTTAGTAATCTTAGGACTGAGTAGAAGCGAGATAATTATCAAATTTTGAGGACATAGCTTGGTAACAGACAACATGTTTTGGCTTGCATTCTTTTATACATAACTTTTGTTTTATGCATGTGTATATATGACACTATTATCATATACAGTATGGGTAGTGTGTTTTATTAATGAAAAGCCCGAGATTTTCATGAAAGAATCATTCTTTTATCATTATTATTTATAGTATTTCCTATTATAGCTTTCGCATTGAAAAATTTAAATTTAGCAGCAAATTTTACTATAGAGGTTCTAGTTGCAAGTACATTATTAGTGTGTTAAAAATTATAAGCAGTAGTATACAGTGGCATGTGGCGGAGGTCACTACGTTATGTGTATTGATCTAAAATGATGTGTAGGTGTATATATGTATATATGTATATATACATAAACATATACATATACATATATATACACACATAAATATATGTATACGTATATATATGTATATGTATATGTATATGTACATGTATATGTGTTTATACATATGTATGTATGTATATATATACATACATACACACACACATATATATATACATACACACACACACACACACATGTATGTATGTATGTATGTATGTATGTATGTATGTATGTATGTATGTATACATATACATATATACATACTTACATACATACATACATATACATATACATATACATACATACATACATACATACATACATACATATACATACATACATACATACATACATACATACATACATACATACATACACATACATACATACATACATATATACATATATACATATACATATACATACATACATACATATATATATACATACTTGTGACAAGGGTCACTACGTTATGTGTTTTGATCTAAAATGATGTGTATGTGTATATATGTATATATACATACATATATATATACATGTACATATACATATACATATACATATACGTATACATACATACATATGTATGTATATATACATATACATACATATATATGTATATGTATTTGTATATGTATGTATATGTGTATATATGTATATGCATATGTATACGTGTATATATATACACGTATATACATACATATACATATACGTATACATATGCATATACGTATACATATATATATATATATGTATTTATATATAACATGTTTCATAATTGGATAGCATGAATATGAGACAAAATGATGAAATAAAAGTGATAGCATGGAACTTGGTTGCTTGGAAACTTGATTGTAAGCATATGCGCTTTTATATGCGAACGAAGCAATTTTAAGTATCAAATTGATTGAGTTTTGGTGTTGATGATAAAAGAAGCATGTGATATATGATGTTTTAGATCTATGAAACTGATTGAATCAGTTTGGTTGTGTTTTTTATAAGTTTAGCATTATTTCAGAGTTTGTAGCATCCTAGGTTAGAAATTCCCTTAGGGAAAGAGTTTTGGGGTTACAAACGGAATCCAGAAATAGATTGGGAGTCTAGTAAAGTTCAGGGGTGAGTTAGTAAGTTTTCAGAGCCTATGTGGCTTTCGTGTGAATCCTTTCGGAAGGATTCGACAGGCGAGTGAGCGAAAAATAGATTAAGTCCATTTCCCCTTATGCACGCCCGTGCACCTTTGATGCACGCCCGTGCATGGCATAATATATAAGTGAGAGCCGAGAGAAACTAGCCTCTTTTCTCACCCACTTTCATTTTAGCCAAAGTTTCTCTCTTCATTTCAGCTCCTCCCAATCTTAGAGAGAAAATCCAGCCAGCAGTTGCTCCCAATCCAGCTAGAGAGCAAAGGGATTAGTTCGAAAGATAGTTTTCAGAGGCAATGGCGCGAGGTAAGTGTTCGTTTACTTCCTTTCGCATTTTTTCCAGCATGTTTGATGAGTTGTGATGCTTGGATGAACTTTATACATGTTATATGATGATGGTTGTTGCATGAAATGTTGATTTTGGCCATCCTTGATCCATGCATGTTGGTTGATCATGCTTTAGTGAGAGAAAGGTGATGCTTCCATGGTGAAATGCTTGATAGTTAATGCATGTGGAAATTGAATTCATTTATATGCTTGGTTGAGTGCTGGGAATGTGTATTGAAAGCTGATTTGAAATTGATTGTACATTGGATGAGGAATTGTGCATTTTCCAGGCGGTGCTCTTGTTGAAGAACAAGACGCACGGCTGTGTTCCTGCATGGCACGACCGTGTGCCTTTGTTTTTCCAGGCACACGCCCGTGTGCACGCTGTGTGCACGGGCAGAAAATGCACACACACCCCCGTGTTGTCGTAGACACACGCCTGTGTGTAAGGTTTCAGTGAAAATTCCAGTAGCTTGCACGGTTGGACGCACGACTGATGCACGGTCCCGTGCATCCAGGCACATGCCTGTGTGCCTTAGCCATGCACGCTCGTGTGTAAGGCATGCACGCCCATGTGCTTTGCCCCATATGCCCGTGCATCAATTGATTTTCAGAAAAAAGAAAAGAAAAATGATAAATAAAGCATGGAAATTTACTTAATGACTAAAATGCTTCAGATAAACATCAAATGAGCATGAATTCAGATGAATAAGCTGTATATGCATACCATAGCATGACATGTAGCTTTAGAAAAGGTCAAGGGATCTGAATTCAGTAGTATTTAGTATTCAGGACCCGATGTATAGGTAAAAGTATAGGGTGAACTCGAGGGGGCATCTGTGGGATTCAGCTTTCTGACACCAGTCAGAATGTTCAATAACATTTCAGTTTCAGCCTTCTAACACCAGTCAGATCGTCCAGTAGTTATTATTCAGCTTTCTAGCCAATAGCTAGACTGTTCAGCCCACATGGCCAGGATACCGAATCCCTATGTTCACCAAGTCTGATTAGCACAGCAGGTACCTTCGGGTACAAAGAGGTATTCAGATGTATGCATCCATCAGTGTTTTCAGTTCGCATGTCATGACATACATATCATGACATGAATAATAATGATATCAGTGAATGAATGATAATCAGTAAAGCAGTTTCAGATTCCAGCAAGCACATAGATGTATGAATAGGGTCGAGGCCAGGTATGTTTGTGATTGTTTGTGCTTGCTTGGGTTGAGGGAAGTAAGGAGCGCTTACTGGGTGATCTTTATCACCCATCCCCTTCCTTCTTCCATCCTTTTCAGGTGTTCGTGCTGTTTCCGAAGAGTGGTTAGATCGAGGCTGGCGGAGAGGGCCCACACCACGATCTCAGTATGTATATATCGGTTTTGGACCTGTGTGATCGTTTTGTAAATGTTTATGTAACCAAATGTACAAAAACAATATGTATGTATGTGAAAAAAGGCCATTGGGCCCATTGTACAGAAAGATAATGTATATTTCAGTTGATGTATTTCAGTAAATCTTCCGCATGTGTATTTACAATGTATAGCAGAAACAGTTCTATTTTATTTTCGTAAGATTCCCATTTCGAATACCCGAGTTTTCAAATTATTAATAAAAGCTTCCCGTATTATTCAGCAGCAAGGGTACTCGGGGCGGCGAGTCCTATATTGGTGATATCAGAGCAGTTGTATATGTGTGGTGCTTGTTTTCTCTCATTCGCAGCTATCGTCCAGACCCTCCTCACAGCACAGTCAGGTATTTATTTCCAGATTGATTGTGTTATGTGTTTCTAACCCCCAGTTTGTTGCGATGCTATAGATAGAGAGGAATATGTCCCTAGATGCATAGAGGAGACAGATAGTAGTTCACCCGCCCGTCCTATGAGTGTTAGTGATAGGCGGCGATCTCAGAGTACCTCCCATGTGTCGATGAGACCAGAGCAGTTGAGAGAGATGATTAGGGATGTAGTCAGGGAAAGCCTTCAGCAAGTTGGAGTGGGTAATGTTCAGGAGCCAGATAGAGTTACTCCTCGCCAGTATGAGAGCTATCAGATTCCGAGACGTAGAAGACAGTCTCAGTCTCAGTATCAGTCAGAGCCACAGTATCAGCCCCAGTCACAGTATCAGCATCAATATCAGTCTCAGCTTCAGTCAGTTAGAGATAGATATCAGTATCTAGTAGGGTATACAGAGTATAGTCAGGGTATGAGTACCAAAATAGCTGGTACTAGTTCTTCAGAGAGACTTCATCCGATCTACCATCTGCCAGGGTCGTTTCAGCCAGCTAAATTCAGTGGATCCAGGGATCCAGCAGTAGCAGAAGAATGGATAGAGGCAGTGGAGAGTGTGATGAGCCTTTTCACATTATCAGAGAGAGAGAAGGTCAGATATGCAATGTACCTTCTCAAAGGTGATGCCAAGGTTTGGCGGGGTCTAACCAAGGCTTCAATCAACGAGGAGCAGTTAACATGGGCTCAGTTCATATGACTTTTCGATGTTGAGTACAGGAGTACAGAGATGGTGTATGCCAAGGCCCAGGAGTTTATTGATTTGACCTAGGGGTCTAGTTCAGTTAAGGAGTACACCATCAGATTTAATGTTTTAGCACGATTCGTCCTGAGTTTGGTGGGGACAGAGATGGGCAGAGTTCAGAAATTCATTCATGGCTTGCATCCCGTAATTGCCAAGGATGTCCTGACAGGAGCAGAGCCTCCCCAGAGATTCAGTGATACATTGGGGAGAGCACTCAGATCAGAGACTGGTTTACAGAAGATGGGTGTTTTGAGTAGGGCATATGAGAGGATAGAGGACAGAGATAAAGGCAAGAGGCCGATGTCAACTAAGAGATCAACCTGGGGTTTTCAGAGTCAGAGGCAGAGAGTTGCGCCCCAACCGCCACAGTGTACCAGATGTGGCAGACGCCATCCAAGAGAGTGTCTAGCCGGCCAGATTGTTTGTTATTGGTGCCATCAGCCAGGACACATGATGGCAGCATGTCCAACCAGAGGTGGAGCTGGTGGTAGGCCCAACAGAGGTGGTGTTGTTCAGTTCAGAGGCCGTGGAGGTCCACCCAGAGGTAGAGTAGATGTTCCCAGAGTCAGTGGTGTAGCACCTGAGGGAGGTGTCGGTCCTTCAGAAGTAGGCGGAGGCAGAGCCAGAGTTTATACTGTCTGTCAGGAGCAGGCAGAGGCCATTCCCCATGCAGTAACCAGTCAGTTACTTTATTTTGGTACTCTTTTATTTGTACTTGTTGATTGTGGAGCCACACACAGCTTTGTAGCCTGGAGTATAGTGGAGAGATTAGGGGCTGACCCTAATGTGGCCAGTAGGAGTATCCATGTAGAGATGCCAGATGGAGGATTTGTATTGAGTGGCAGAGTCCTCCTAGATCAGGAGGTAGAGATCATGGGTAGACACATGATGATAGATTTGATTCTGCTGGAGTTAGTAGATTTTGATATGATTTTAGGGATGGATTTCTTGGGGAGATACAGTGCATAGATAGATTGTGAAAGGAAGAAAGTGAGATTCCACATAGGCCCTGATCAGTTTGTATTTGGTAAGGGCAGAGTTGACAGTCTGATGATCTCCAGTATTCAGGTGAGCAAGTTGATGAGACAGGGTTGTGTTAGATACTTGGCCAATATTGTCCGCAGCAGTTCAGTGGGTCTAAGTATTGAGGAGGTGCCAGTAGTCAGAGAGTTTACAGATGTTTTCCCAGATGAGTTGTCAGGGTTACCTCCAGACAGGGAGTTGGAGTTTAGTGTTGAGCTTCTTCTTAGTATGGCTCCAATCTCTAAGGCTCCGTACCGGATGGCTCCAGCTGAGCTTCAGGAGTTAAAGAAGCAGCTTCAGGAGCTGACAGATAAAAGGTTTATCAGGCCTAGTTGTTCACCTTGGGGGGCTCCGATTCTATTTGTTAAGAAAAAAGATGGGTCGATGAGGATGTGTATCGACTACAGGGATCTGAACAGAGTGACAGTAAAGAACAAGTATCCCCTACCCAGGATCGATGACTTGTTTGATCAGTTGAGAGGTGCAACTGTGTTTTCAAAGATTGACTTGAGATCTGGATATTATCAGGTCAGAGTGGCAGATAGAGATGTTCCCAAGACAGCTTTCAGGACCAGATATGGGCATTATGAGTTCGTGGTTATAACATTTGGGTTGACTAATGCCCCAGTGATCTTTATAGATCTGATGAACCGGGTGTTTCATGATTGCTTGGACCGGTTCGTGGTGGTCTTCATTGATGACATTATGGTGTATTCCAGGAGTGTGACAGAGCATGAGGAGCATCTCAGATATGTGCTTCAGAGATTGAGAGACAGACAGTTATATGCCAAGTTCTCCAAGTATGAGTTTTGGCTTGACAGAGTAGCATTTCTGGGTCATGTGGTGACAGTAGATGGCATTTCAGTGGATCCTAGTAAAGTGGTGGCTATTTTGAGTTGGCCAAGGCCGAAGACAGTAAAAGAGGTACGAAGCTTCCTTGGGTTGGCAGACTACTACAGAAGGTTTATTGAGGGATTCTGTAGCCTAGTGAGGCCTCTCACTGCCTTGACTAAGAAAGAAGTTCCATTTGTATGGTCAGATAAGTGCGAGGCACGTTTTCAAGAGCTTAAGCAGAGATTGACTAGCGCTCCAGTTTTGGCACTACCTCAGGAGGGAGTGGAGTTTGATATCTACACAGATGCGTCCTATCAAGGGATTGGAGCAGTATTGATGCAGAATGGTAGGGTCATCATCTATGCCTCCAAACAATTAAGAGATCATGAGTTGAGATACCCTACCCACGATTTGGAGTTAGCAGCAGTTGTATTCGCCCTGAAGATTTGGAGACATTATCTATATGGGGTTAAGTGTAGCATCTATTCAGACCATAAGAGTCTGAAGTATTTCTTCACCTAGAGAGAGCTTAATATGAGGCAGAGGAGATGGCTAGAGTTGGTGAAAGACTATGACTGTGACATCAGATATCACCTAGGGAGAGCCAATGTAGTGGCTGATGCATTGAGCAGGCGAGTAGCCTTATCCAGCCTTTCAGTTCAGTCAGAGCTGCAGTATGAGATTACCAGAGAGCAGATTGAGATTGTGGCTGCAAGATTCTCCAGACTTCAGATCAGATCTTCTCTGTATGATGAGATCAGAGAGTGTCAGATGTCAGAGAGTGGACTCAGAGTATGATTCAGAGGATGTCAGAGAGATCAGTACTAGACTTTGAGTTCAAAGATGGGATCTTGAGATTCAGAGATAGGGTATGTGTGCCACAGAGTTCAGAGTTGAGGCAGAAAATTTTGTCAGAGGTGCACAATACGGTGTATTCAGCGCACCCAGGCAGTACAAAGATGTACCAGGATCTCAAGAAGAGTTTTTGGTGGTCAGGCATGAAGAAGGACGTAACGGACTTTGTTTCCAGATGTCTGATATGTCAGTAGGTAAAGGCAGAGCATCAGAGACCCTCAGGTTTACTTCATCCCTTGAGTATTCCTGAGTGGAAGTGGGAAGATATTCCTATGGACTTCATTTCTGGTCTTTCCAGAGTTCAGAGAAGTGGGAAGATATTCCTATGGACTTCATTTTCTGCCAGTCAGACAGGGCATGTCTACAGATCAGTTGGAGAGACTGTATATCAAAGAGGTGGTCAGACTTTATAGTGTTCCCAAGACTATAGTGTCAGATAGAGACTCCAGATTTCTATCAGCTTTCTAGAGGTCATTACAGAGAGCCTTGGGGACCAGATTATAGTTCAGTTCAGCGTATCATCCTTAGACAGATGGGCAGACTGAGAGAGTTAATAAGATTTTGAATGATATGCTCAGAGCTTATTGTATGGACTTCCAGATCGATTGGGCAGAGTTGATTCCCCTCATGGAGTTTGCTTATAATAATAGCTATCAGGCAACCATTCAGATAGCTCCATTTGAGGCGTTGTATGGTCGGAAGTGTAGATCTCCTCTTCATTGGGATGAGATTGGAGAGAGAGATTCTCTGGGGACAGTTGTGGGTCCAAAGATAGTTCAGGGGATGATTGAGCAGATCAGGATCATCAGGCAGAGAATGAGACAGGCCTAGGATCGACAGAAAAGCTATGTAGACTTGAGACGCAGAGAGATTGAGTTTTTAGTAGGCGACAGAGTGTTTCTGAGAGTTGCTCCATACAGGCACGTTCTCAGATTTGGCAGAAAGGGGAAGTTGGCCCCTAGATTTGTTGGTCCTTATGAGATACTTGAGAGAGTGGGGACAGTTGCCTATAGATTGGCTTTGCTAGCTAGCATGGACAGGATTCATAACGTCTTCCATGTGTCTCAGTTGAGGAAGTATATAGGAGATCCTTCTCATGTGCTTCAGTTTTCAGAGATTGAGTTGGCAGATGATTTGAGTTATCAAGAGCTGCCAGTGTAGATTCTGGACTACAAGGTCAAAGTTCTCAGAAACAAGCAGATTCCTCTTGTGAAGGTCTTATGGCGTAGTTAGAGAGTGAAGAAAGCCACTTGGGACGTAGAGTCTGAGATCAGGGATAGATTTTCAGAGTTATTCAGGTAATTCTGGGGTCAGAATTTTTATAAGGGGGGAGGAAATGTAGCATCCCAGGTTAGAAATGCCCTTAAAAGAAGAGTTTTGGGGTTAGAAACGAAATCCAGAAATAGATTGGGAGTCTAGTAAAGTTTAAGGGTGAGTTAGTAAGTTTCCAGAGCCTGTGTGACTTTCGTGTGAATCCTTTCAAAAGGATTCGATCAGGCGAGTGAGCGGGAAATGGATTAAGTCCATTTTCCCTTGTGCACGCCCGTGCACCTTTGATGCACGCCCGTGCATGGCATAATATATAAGTGAGAGCCGAGAGAAATTAGCTTCTTTTCTCACCCACTTTCATTTTAGCCAAAGTTTCTCTCTTTATTTTAGCTCCTCCCAATCTTAAAGAGGAAATCCAGCCAGCGGTTGCTCCCAATCCGGCTAGAGAGCAAAAGGATTAGTTCGAAAGATAGTTTTCAGAAGCAATGGTGCGAGGTAAGTGTTCGTTTACTTCCTCTCGCATTTTTCCCAGCATGTTTGATGAGTTGTGATGCTTGGATGAACTTTATACATGTTATATGATAATGGTTGTTGCATGAAATGTTGATTTTGCCCATCCTTGATCCATGCACGTTGGTTGATCATGCTTTAGTGAGAGAAAGGTGATACTTCCATGGTGAAATGCTTGATAGTTGATGCATGTGGAAATTGAATTCATTTATATGCTTAGTTGAGTGTTGGGAATGTGTATTGAAAGCTGATTTGAAATTGATTGTACATTGGATGAGGAATTGTGCATTTTTCAGGCAGTGCTCTTGTTGAAGAACAAGACGCACGGCCGTGTTCCTGCATGGTACGACCGTGTGCCTTTGTTTTTCCAGGCACACACTCGTGTGCACGCTGTGTGCACGGGCAGAAAGTGCGCACACATGCCCGTGTTGTCGTAGACACACGCCCGTGTGTAAGGTTTCAGTGAAAATTCCAGTAGCTTACATGATTGGACGTATGACCGATGCACGGTCCCGTGCATCCAGGCACACGCCCGTGTGCCTTAGCCATGCACGCCCGTGTGTAAGGCATACACGCCCGTGTGCTTTGCCCCACACGCCCGTGCATCAGTTGATTTTCAGAAAAAAGAAAAGAAAAATGATAAATAAAACATGGAAATTTACTTAATGACTAAAATGCTTCAGATAAGCATCAGATGAGCTTGAATTCAGATGAATAAGCTACATATGCATACCATAGCATGACATGTAGCTTCAAAAAGGGTCAAGGGATTCGAATTCAGCAGTATTCAGTATTCAGGACCCGATATACGGGTAAGAGTATAAGGTGAACTCGAGGGGGCATCTGTGGAATTCAGCTTTCTGACACCAGTCAGAATATTCAGCAGCATTTTAGTTTCAGCCTTCTGACACCAGTCAGATCGTCCAACAGTTATTATTCAGCTTTCTAGCCAGTAGCTAGACTGTTCAGCCCACATGGCCAGTATGCCGAATCTCTGTGTTCATCAAGTCTGATCAGCACAATATGTACCTTCGGGTACAGAGAGGTATTCAGATGCATGCATCCATCAGTGTTTTCAGTTCGCATGGCATGACATACACATCATGACATGAATAATAATGATATCAATGAATGAATGATAATCAGTAAAGCAGTTTCAGATTCCAGCAAGCGCATAGATGTATGAATAGGGCCGAGGTCAGGTATGTTTGTGATTGTTTGTGCTTGCTTGGGTTGAGGGAAGTAAGGAGCGCTTACTGGGTGATCTTTATCACTCATCCGCCTCCTTCTTCCATCCTTTTCAGGTGTTCGTGCTGTTTTTGAGGAGCGGTTGGATCGAGGCTGGCGGAGAGGGCCCACACCATGATCTCAGTATGTATATATCAGTTTTGGACCTGTGTGGTCATTTTGTAAATTGTTATGTAATCAGATGTATAGAAACAATATGTATGTATGTGAAAAAAGGCCATTGGGCCCATTGTATAGAAAGACAATGTATATTTCAGTTGATGTATTTCAGTAAAGTTTCCGCA
The DNA here is from genome assembly GCA_026122585.1 of Anacardium occidentale. NCBI lineage: Eukaryota > Viridiplantae > Streptophyta > Magnoliopsida > Sapindales > Anacardiaceae > Anacardium > Anacardium occidentale. The sequence goes on along the minus strand of JAJEJH010000700.1, from coordinate 16,428 downwards.
TGTGTATTCAGAATGTATAGCAGAAACAGTTCTATTTTATTTTCAGAATGTATACCCGAGTTTTTAGATTATTAATAAAAGCTCCCCGTATTATTCAGCAACAGGGGTACTCAGGGCGGCGGGTTCTACAGAGTGTCTAGGTACAGTATCAAAGAAACAGGGTATGATGCATGACTGTGTGCCCATGGGTACATGACTATGTAGTCCTTTTTTCTATACTACCATGATCGTGTTGGCTAGTCATGTGCATTTGGAAAGCTTGGTGCATGATCATGGTTGTAAGGGTCACAATGGTATATCAAGTCTTGTTTCACCAAATCGTGTAATAGGTCACAATCGTGAGAGATAAAAAGCCTACATACCCATGTGATATGGGGGACACAATCTTGTAACAACATACACGATCGTGTTTCTTCTTTCAGACGACTATGCAGTAAACCAGAATGTAGCAAGAAAATTTTAAAAGCTAGCATAACCATACACGATCATGCATCTTCATGCATGACCGTGTGTCTCATGTTACACAACTGTGCACCAAGACAAATTGCTTAAAATATATCACAAAGTATTTATAAGCTATTATAAAACATACTGAACTTAGTAAATCAATTAGAAGAGAAGATATCATGCATGACTAGAATTACAATACATGGTATGTCATACTAGTGTTTTCTAAAAAAAATCTAAGGATCCAAATACATGTTTTTAAATAGAATTACAATGTTCCAAACATCATTTTAAGGTTAGACATCATTTTATGGGTGAATATGAGGGGACACCTATAAGTTACACGTTCTCTAGAGAAGGAGCCAACGTCAATTATAAATAAAGATATACACTAGTGTGCATCAATTATTAGATTTCAGTTTACTGATCGAGTGTCATTATGTTAAAAATGCATGTCTAGGGTGTCAAACACCTGTATTCATCAGTTTGATTAGCATAAAAAAATTTTAGCTATATTGTTTTTAGATATCCTTTTATTTCAAGATCTTTGGATTGATATAGTTATTTTTAAAAAAAAATAAAGGTTTTCAAAAATCAAGCCTAAGGGCGAAAGAGCATGTTTTCAGCATAAATTCCATATCATGACATATATTGCTGCGTAGGAAACTGAATTCAAATAACTTAATAAATAAGGTATTAGAAGTAGTATTTATGTAGATTTACATAAAACAGAGCCTACTTATGGCAAAGAGTAATAAGGAACACTTACTAAGTGACTTATCACTCACCCTTTTATGTCTTTCCTTCTTGTAGATTAGTAAGGTAGGCACTGATTGAGGCATGAGCTAGTTATGCTATGTGGGAGATCTAGTTTTTTAATAGAAAACACGCTAGTGCCTCATATGCTTGTATGGTTTTCAGGCATGCTTGTATTGGTTTCATGCATGCATTTTTATACTATTGTATGTATATGTTACTTAGTACCAAGGGTGATAATATACTATGATTTTCAATATATATATATATGTGTATGTATAGAGTTATGAACCTACTAATACTTTATTCAAGTCCTAAGCTTCTGTTTGCTTACTTTCAGCCAATCGACTTGTGTAGGATCCCTACTGTACATATATACATATATATATATATATATATATATTTATATATAATAACAGTAATAGTAATATATATATATATATTTATATATAATAACAGTAATAGTAATATATATAGTAATGGGTCTTACAACGTAAAGTCACTTTATGATTTGGGATGCTTTGGGTTGCTATGAATAAGGATTAAGATGCTTGAATTTAAACAAATGTGTGACTCAAATCAATGCTTGTTCACCTTATATGTCATGATACCTTTGAAATTGGTCTGCTTGGCTTGATTCATCCAATGTAAGAGCATGATTAGCCTTCCTTGATTAATTTGTATAAGATAAGGGCTACTTGGATCATACTCTCTTTGTTGGAGAGGATTTGACCTCAAATCCAGATTATTTAAATTCTTCAACAAGTAAGCTTCAAATTTCCCCTTTGAAAAACTGTAATCTTATTCTAACAATTTTTCGTCAAAACCACTCACCTTTTTAATCATAAGTAAAACAAAATATGGTTTGTACTTGGAAGTTAAGGGTTCAATTAGGTTGGCCTTAAGGAGGAGGTCTTTTTAAAAGTTTTTTGATGTATAAAAGGGTGTTCGGGATAGTGTAGGGCTTAAGGACATAAAGGTAAGAGTAATGGTTTTATGATTGAATTTGAAAGTATAAGTGTTAGCTTTCCTATTATATAAAAATTTTCTATCATATAACCATAACCTACCAAGCAACATATGACAAGCATCTATTGGTAATACATCACACATAAGCTCATCAACATACCTTTGGCCTATAAAGAACGAAATCATAACTTGCTCATTTACTTGAATGGTATCTTCATTGGTTAGTGAATGTAGTTTGTAAGGTTTGGAATGATCAATAGTGGGCAAACTCAATTTCTCAACAAGACTTGAATAAGTCACATTGGTATAACTTCTACTTCAATAATGATTGAACACACCTTCTTATTGATGATACACCTGGTATGGAAAAATTTCTCCTTTGCCTCATTTTACGCAATTAATTGAGGTTGCATTATCTTTGTTGCTATAATAAACTCTCTTTGGTCCGAATCAATAAGGACTTCTTTATCACTCCCATTCGCATCTTTTTCCCCTAAGTTATTTTCTTGCCATGCCTCTTTAATAGCCATAATTTCTGTAAAGGTCATGATCCTTTTGTTAAGGTAATTGGCTTAAAAGTGTCCATACCCATGGCATTTAAAATATTTTCTATTCTTTAGAGTCATTTGGGCATTATCTACTAGCATCTTAGGTTTTTCTTTGCTTAGCTCAACTATCTTGGCATTTCCAAGGTTCTTAAGAGGAACATTAAACTTGGAAAAAGATAGGACTTTCTCTTGGTAAGTATTCTCCTTAAATAGCCTCTTAGGATTGGTGTCCTTTATAGAGTGAAGTTGTTTCTCTACCTTGAAAGCAAAATTACAAACATTATAGAATCAGTGGTATGCTTGCAATTCAACTTTGTAGGTTATCTTTTTATTTAATCCTAACACAAATCTAGCTATGATATACTTTCTCTCCTCAGGTATGTCATTTCTCAATTTTAAATTTTCAAACTCTTTAACATAATCTTTAACTTTCTTGTCCCCTTGTTTCAAATTATGGAGCTTGAAATAAAGGTCTAATTTATGGTCTTTGGGTTGGAATTTTTTTTTTCATCATCCTGTTTAATTTTTTCTACGATCTTATTCAACTCTTTTCTCCCTTCTCTCTCTCTTTCATATTTTCCCACCACAAAGAGGCATAATCCTTAAATTTCAATGTGGCTACTTTATACCTTTTCTCATCATTATAGCCTTTATATTCGAAATCTCTTTTTATGGCATACAACCAATCTACAAAATCATCTAGATTTAAGCTACCATTAAACTCGAGTATCTCTTCTTTCAATCCTTCATCATATTGTCATATTTTATCCCTCTTCTTCTTCTATGTTCTTCATCACCACTATGTGTCTCACTAGTGATGAAAGTTCTCTCACTAAGTAAGGGTGTTCGAATGATGGTTCATTAATGGTAATGAGGGGCCTTTTCTTAAGTGGTTCAAGAGTGATATATATAGTGAGGAAGTGTGGAAGGTTTTTCATGATGAGGTGGGGTTCTAGCTTGGTTTTGATTCTTTGACCCTTGACTTTATATGACTTTAACCAAATCATTAGACATACAATTCATGAGTCTTGTAATGGTGTCAAACTTTCCATTTATCTCTATTTCAACTCATGAATTTGCTTCTCCACCCTCATGTCTCTAACTCTTTAGGGTTGTAGGGGTGTGTGGGAACTATCTCTACTAGTCATTTGGGTAGATTGATTTAAGTTTAATTGGATTAAAGAAATGTTTAGGGTGAAATTTAGATATTAAGGTCCTATAAACAATATTTTCGAATTATGAATAGTAAATTTGAAAAAAAAAAATAGTAATTTTAGATAGGTTTTAGGCTTGGGCTAAGTGTTTGGGCTAGGGTATGGAATTAGGTTAGGGTGGTAATTATTGTAATTTTGGAAAAGGATATTTTAAGTAAATTGTGATAAAGGTGAAATGGTACCAATAAAGTAGGGCAATGAGGTAATTGTGCAATGAATGTTTGGTGAAGTGCTAATCAAAGATTAGGACTAATATATTAAGAGAGTGTGTTTAATGTAAACTATGGTGAGGTGGCAAAGGTTAGTAAAATAAAGGCTTAAGATGAGACAACTTGGTACTTGATGGAAGGAAAATGAATGGCTAGAAATTTTTAGCAATTAATTAGGTAAGGTGTCAATGTTAAAATTTGGGATCTTACCTAAACAATTGACCACATGCTTGACTATCTTCATCCCTCTTCAAACCAAAATACAACAATTTTTCTTTAGTTTATAGAATTAAACTTTCAACTAGACACTAAAAATTATCTAGCAACCACAATTAAAATTTTTTTTTCCTAGTAGCAAATACCAACTACTCCAACTCAAATTCTCATCACAATGAAACTACAAAGACAATCTAAGAGATTTGATACTAGATGGTTAATAATGACAATTCCAAAACCTTACAAATTGGTGTCAAATGGCATTATGATGTCACTCTAAAAACCTAGCAATGATTAAGTCCAAATTCATCCAAGTTTGAATAAGTTTTTAAGTAAGAATAACTCTCAAGTTTGTCGTAACTTCATTCAATTTCCAATACCTCAATATTCAACTAGTAAACCTCATTCATCCAACATAAGGAAAAGTAGGAAGGTGAAGTTCAAGTCACAACATAAATTCTAAAACTTACTTTATAGAGTTTGCAAGAAAAATACACTCAAGCTTAAAGGATAAATATCCACTCACTTGAAATTGATCCGAGCCTAAAAATACCTTAATTCAAGCTTAAAAGAAGTTTCCACCAACTTTCTCTAAGACTCACCAATTTGAATCTCTACCACTAATTTTATGTTGCAATAAGAATTGAACAAAAGAAAGAATTGAACATAAGAACCAACAAGTTCTAAGTTTAAAGAGAAAAGAACAAGGCTTTCAGAAGTATGAGTGTAGGCAAAACTTGGGATTGTGGCACCATGTCACAACATAAAGGCACAAGGGTACAAGGTATAAAGACAGAAGAGGATGTTGTAGTTCCATGTTGTAGCATGCATAGATATATGTATGGGCATGCATATAAGACAGTGGCTTGACATTGGGGCGTTGTGTTACAGCACCAAGTAGAACATTGTTTTTATCTTACCTATTTCAACTTGTTCTATGTTCGAATCAACTTTTGCTTTTTTCTTGGCTTTTTATAACACTTTTTGATGATTTGGCATGCCTTCAGTTACCATGAATGTGGATTGGGATGCTTGAAATTTAGTTGAGTGCATGACTCGAATCTATGCTTGTTTACCTTGTATATCCTGTTGCCTTTGAAATTAGCGTGCTTAGCTGGAGTGATCTATTGCAAAAGCATGACTGGCCTTCCTTAATTATCTTGAATAGAATGAGGGCTACTTGGATTCACATCAAGTCATGATGAATCAACATGTAATTACAGGTTATTTTCGTAAATTAATTCTAGTGTTAAAGTATATATGTTAGATTCATAATTAAAGAAATGAAAACTTGATGAAAAATTTTATAGTGATCATATTGAATGAGTTACTATGATTGTTGATTTTAAATAAGCTAAATTTATGATCTGCTATGTTTTAAACTGAAATTGTATAGTATGACGAAGCATGAGTAAAACAAAACTGTTTGATATGGAATGATTGAGATTTGGTTGAGATCTGTTGATGGTTGGCTATAGATGTTAAAGTAGAATTTGATGTATGATCATGCATGAGAGAAACTCATGCCCATACTTGCATCTTCTATAGCATCACAAGCATGCATCGTAGGTGATGTAAGGGTGTATTGGAAGTGTTAAGTTGTATATGTTGTCTGGTAGTCACAATTGTACATTGGTAAAGTACGATCGTAAGGTTCGTATGGTCACGGTTGTGAAATGATTATTTATACAAGTGCAAAATATTGAGGGTCATGATTATGCATCCCTAAGATGCACAACCATGCATGTTGTTTTATGAAGAAAATTAATGAAATAAAAAGACAAGAATTAAAGACGTTGAGTATTAAGAGATTAAGAATTTTATGAAATAAGTTTTAATGCATAATTTGCATCTTCATGACATGGCATGCCAAAAAAAGAAAGAATTTAGCATGGATTGAAACAAAGAAAGAAATGATTTTACATAAGTTTTCATGTTTTTATGAAAAAGTAGAAAACCCAATGTTTCAAACATCTTTTAGCTATGAATACAAGAAAGCATCTATGGGTTTACACGCTCATTAGAAAGAGAACTAACATTCGTTAGAGGGGATATTACCTTTGGCTAAGTTCGTTAAAGAGATTATTACTGTGCATTAGTAAAACTCACATGACTAGGGTGTTAAATTCTTATGCTTATCAGTCTGAATAGCATATGAATGTTTTATGAATGATTTTTTGATGAGATCTTTTAATCGATTATAAAAGTTTATGAATAAAGTTTTTATGATAAAAAGTTTTATGATAAAAGCTTACGTTTAAAGTTTATGATGATAAGTTTAAGTTTTATGAAAGAAAGTCTTTGGACTAAGTCCTTGCAAGATTTCATTATGTTTTAGCATGACATTCATGTCATATGATGACATACATGATCAATGAGATAAAGTGAAGTAAACTTAAGAAAAGAAAATATGAACAAGATTTAATTTCTGACATACATGATCAATGAGATAAAGTTAAGTAAACTTAAGAAAAGAAAATATGAACAAGATTTAATAGAAATTAAGTTAACACTTATGATAAGATTTAATATTTAACAAAGATAAGTAAAATGATGAGAATACGACATTAAGTTAAGGTTAAAAATTCTATTTGTTGAGTGATTTGTCACTTATTCTAATTCAATGATCTTTTAAGGTTATTTTGCTAAGTAACTATATGGGTGACTATTGATGTAAGGATAATATTAGAATTTTATATACAGTTTTATGTTAGTATCATGTTTTCAAAACAAATTTGTAAATAAGGTTTACTTTTGTAAATGTTACATGTTTTGCATTTTTATAAATGTTGGATCCTTGGGGTTTTGACTTGATAAAAACTTAAGTTAAAATGTCTAACTTGTCTTTACATAAAATGATTATAACAAAGTAGGATAAACGAGTTTGTTTTTTACATATTTGACTAGGTACATGACTATGTGTGTCTTGGTCGCATAAGTATGTGTGTTTTATAAAAAAACACACAAGTTAATTAGGTTGTAAAGATGTCCATGCAACAAAAAGCCGAGATGCACAATCATGTAACTTTCAAGCATATAATTGTGTGCATATCCAGTAGTACAGGTGTATTATAGTCATCATTGGTTGCATGTCTATGATAAAAAGTTCACATGCTCATGCAAGAGAAAAGTACTTAGTTGTGTGATGATTGTGGGGAGTATCATGCATAAAATTGTGTAGCTTTTTAAAGTAGTGAAGATATAAGGACATATGACCATGTAAGGATGACACAATTTGGAGAATTTAACCATTGGACTACACTCATTGACGAGAGCACGATCATGCACAAGGAGTACACTACCGTGCATCTACCTAAATTCGTTCTATTGGCTCCCAAATCAACTATAAGGGCTCTTTTCTCTCCATTTCTATAAAAGCCAATTGATTTGAGATTGGCAGAGTTAGAAAATCAGTCAAAAAACTTGTATTCCTTTATTCTCTAATTCTTCTTCATTTTCTCTCTCTAAAATAGTATTGTATACTCTTTCAAAGAAACCTTGTAAGCATAACTTTTGTACCTACCTATTAAAAGGAAAACTTCTTTCTCTATATTTCAGCAATCTAAGAACGCAATCCTTTGTGTCAAAACTAGCTCAAGAATTAAATCTCTTGTATCAAAACTATTGTAAAAAAATACAATCATTTGTATCAAAAGTAGTGCATTTTTCAAAGGTTGAAGATAGTAAAGAAAAAAAATTCAAGTTGGATTGCTTAGAGGAATGGATGTAGGAAGCTTGTAGAGAAGCTCTGAACCACTATAAAATTGGTGGAGCACTCTTTTCTCTCTCTCTTTCTTTAGCTTGTTTATATTTTGTTGATGTGCTTTACATGTGACTGTTTAATTGTTTGATTAACTATTTGTTATAACTTTGTTGGAGAAAAAAATTTTTAGTTAGAAAAAGATTTTATAAATCTTATTCACCCTTTCTAGGATTTTTTTAGTCATTTTAAGGTTTAGCAATGAAGTTTTAATGACATGAGGGGTATAATTCTGAAATGAGTTTATATTATATTCAAATTATGTTAAGTTTCACATTATATATGTATGAATGAAGTTTATATATGTGACATATTTATTTAAAAATTATATAGAAAATAAATATGTTACAATATGGATTATGATAAAAAATACATTTTTTAGATTTTTTTTATGCGTTGTTTTCAATTTTTTTATCTGTTTTTTCAAATAGAACATATGTTATGATGAATAATATATTTTTAGGCAACTTTGATGCATATTTTTTTAGATTTTCTTTCTGTATTTTGGAATAAAATATGGATTATGATAAATATCATACTTTTTTTTTTTTAACACATTGTTTTAGAATTTTTTGTCTGTTTTTTTTTTTTCAAATAAGACATGTATTATGATATTTTTAGTATTTTTTTTTTTTTATGTTGTCCATTTTAGCTAATTTTTATACACTTATAATAATATCTTTTTTTTTTTTTTTTTTGTGAAGATTAAAAAACAAAGAACAAAAGCAATTTACAAGAAATTCCACGTCAAAGGTCACTATAAGTTGTAAGTTACTACATGATACGTGTAAAATGTGCTATCTACTTTAAGGTGCAAAGTTAACAGTCAGTCAAAGGGACCTTTTGAAAACCATATGTTTTAGGCACCAATGTAGCTACAAAACAATAGCTTAAATGGAGTTTCGGTGCACTCATTTATTTTGTAGAAGGTGGTAAGTGAGAACTCTAACAAAGAGTTATGGTTTAGGATTAATGGGATTGATGTACAATTTAGTCCCTACAAGTTTGTCTCTAGTTAGGATGAACAATATATAATAACATTAATTTACATATACACTAATTATGTTATACTAACCCACATGGTTTCTTCTCTCATGAAACCATCATTGAAAAGTGCTCTTGATAAACTTTTCAAGCATGATAGTGGGCAATCCTTATGCATGTCTCACAAAGCATTGAAAGGCACAACAATATTTGTGAGGCTTAAGGTTTGAGATTATAGTTTACTATTTTGAATTATGATTCTATATTAGGGTTTACATTTTTGGATGAACAAATGTTCACGATTTACGGTTTACATTTTTAGGATACAATTTAGAATTTAGGATTTATGAATTGCAGTAATAATAAAAAAAAAAGTAATGTTTAATGTTTAAGGTCTAATTTTAAGTTTTACGATTTATATTTTCGATTTAAGTTTTAGGATATGATATAGTTATAGTAAAAAGTTTAAGCTTTAAATTTAGAATTTCAGATTAAATTTTACAATTTTGAGGATATAATATTCAATCAATTTAACTCCCTTATGGTATAAAATATCAATATATTTTCACATACAAAATTTGAGATAACCATTCCACATAGTAAAATATCAATACACCATCATATGAGAAAAACTTAGATAACCCTATATATTATAATATCACTATACCCCTATATACTAATATTAGTTCACCCTCTAAACATAACAATTTCAATATACCCTCATGATAAGATATCTAAAAACCCTCATACTAGTAAAATTACATATTATTCCTATATTTATAATATTATATTACACCCTTATATTTAAATAAATTAAGCTATAAATTAAAATTTATATAAATAATTAGATAATCAAATTTTCTTTCAATATATCAGACCATTAAAACTAGAATTTCTATTATAATTTCAAAATATGAATTTAGTGTGTGTTTCTATTGATTTGAAATGAATTATATAAAATTTGTGAAGAGTAGTGAGAGATATAATTGATATTAAAATTAATAAAATTAATTAAATTAAATAAAAATAACTAGATTTGTTTGCCACAAATAAACATGATTAATTTTGTTTATAAATTTTAAATTTTGATAATCTAAATAACTCTTTATTTTATTATGTACTATTTCACTTAGCTCAAATAATATTTTCCTCTGGCAACTTCCTAGATTTTGCATAAATGGAAAACGATTCAGATGTTAAACGTTTCTTTGTTTAACAGACGTAAAACGACAAATTGTCCTTTTACAGTAAACTCTGAAAGACAAGTGACAAGCCGTCTCTTCTTACTTTTGCAATCATAAACTTGGACTAATTTGACTCTTGATTCACATTTGTTTTCACTGTGGACACGGAAGGCTATTAGATAGGCTGGTCGGTTAGAGTTTCCGGACCAAGGAAAATAAAGAAATTTAGCCAGCAAGGGGTATTTATGTGGTAAAATTTGGGATTTCATACGGCTTGTTATGAGTTGCAAATGTTGAGTACAAATTATAGTTCTGCTGTACAAGTTCAAACTTTAATTTAAGTAATTGATGGTTATGTGATTAGATATCAATTGAAGTTTTTTTTTTTTTTTTAGTGTAATCAACAAGATTATCAATCCGTAAACATATTGTATAAACAGTTACCTTAAGAATGACTTTCTCACCAGTAAAAAATTATTATTAATAATAATTAAAGACCGTAAGAGCAATACTCAAATAAGGTTAAAATTTCAATTTTGTATCCATAAAATATTAATATAATCTTTAAAATTTTACATTGATCTTTTTATATGTTATTATTTATTATTGACTCTTGTATATTTTATTTTTATTCAATGGTGACCCCTTAAATTTTTTCTCAAAGTCCACTGATTGTTCAATTGAAAATTTGTTAGTATTGACGAACATTTCCTATATAAAACACTATACTTACACGAATCGTTATTGTTATCCACTTTTTATCACATGAAGATAAAGTGCTACCCGTTAGTTAGTATTCATTGTTAGTTGTTGCTCAAATTTGTTTTAAGATTTAAAAAAAAAAAAAAAAGAATTTTAGAAATGTTGAGTTTAAGGATGATAATCTTAATATGTATAAATATAAATTTTTTTTTATGAGTGTGATAGCAATTCTATAGTAAATAGATTTGTTGTAACAAAAAAAATTGAGAAAATATTATATAATATTGACTTTGCTTTAATTAATCTGTTTTCGAGATAGATTACTTGTATTTTTCTCTTCACCATGTGATTATTACATTTCGTACATAATTTCTAGTCTGTTTTCCTCGTTGCAAAAGTTAAACAACTGATGATTTATTATGCCAAATGCACTGAAACTGCCGACGTCTGAGAATTCCTTAATGCTAGGGTTAAAAATTTTTACCATATCCATTCCTGTACCCATTTACCTATTGCTCCTGTAAAGATGGATATGGTCTCACAAAATCACTACCGAGTTACAACATCTACTCGTCAGGTAGTCTAGGGTTAAGTCGAGAAAGTGGGTGGCCTGGCCGGCTTCCTCTTATGACTTATCATCATCATATTGAGTTTTTTAAGGAAAGTTGAGAGTGATTTGTATTTGAAAGTAAGTATGTCTATATATCAGTCTTCAGTCGATGCCCCAATTTCTTGACTGATATAGGCACTCGACTCCTGTGAGTGTTTACTCTCGCTAAAGCAAAGATTCAGATCTCATCGGAACTTTGTTTACTTTGAGGAGCTTCATTGCGTACCTTGAATAATGTTCCTCATCTGGGACTACCACTGATTAGATATAATTAAGATTCTGTATTTTGATTAAAAGTTACTGACATTCTTTAGTACATTAATTCCTTTCCAGAGATCATAATTACGTTTCCATCTTTCTTTCTTGGTGGATTTTTCTTTACTTTATATAATATACAGATAAGGTTCCAAGAGCCAGACCCCACGAGGCACCAACAAAGGTTTCAAAATTCTTATGAATAAAGTATAACAAGGCTAGAAATTATAATTATTATTCGCACATGTTTAGAGCTGATTAATCAATCAGCTACCACTGCTGAAAGAGTGAATTGATAGTGCCAAAACCTGTTGCGGTTAGAGCCAAAACAAGCTGCAGTTAGAGCCTAACCCATAATTAAATTTGGCCGGTCCCATAAAATAAGACCTGGAATTATAAGGTAGGTTCGCGGAAACTAGAAAAAAAAAATCCAGGAATCTTCCTCCTGCCGTTTGTTACTTATAGTCTTCCAATATGGGTGCTTTGATTCCATGTTTAAAATGATCTTTATCTGAGCTTGGTGAGTGTGGATATGATGAACTTGTTCTTTCCTGGAAGCAGAAAATTACAGCACGTGAATCATGCATCTGTGTAAACACTTTGAATGAGTCAACTTCTGACTTTTTTCTGCTTCATTTACTACAGTTACAGTAGCTAAATCTTCAATGGTAACTGGTTGAGTTGTTGAAGCGTCTCCTCTATACTCATAACGGTCACTCTCTTCCATACATCTTCTGTTTCTAAATTTAACAATAATAATAAAGTAATGGATATGGCGAAACAGTACAATACCTACAGCAAACTACCACCTGTTAAGTTCATGAATCCAACCTCTCCTGCTTCTCCTATATAAACCCTAACCCACTTCTCAATTCTCACACAATTCACTCATTCTCCATCTCGAGTGAAGAAATTTTACTAAACTAAACAAAATGCCTTCCTCTTCAACTTGTGTTGTCTCCAAATGCACCATATACCCAGATCAAAAATCAAGAATCAAAACATTAAGACTTTCTGTTTCTGATCTTCCTATGCTCTCTTGTCAATACATTCAGAAAGGCGTTCTTTTGTCAAGTCCCCCTTATTCAGTAACCCAGTTTATTTCTTTACTCAAACAGTCCCTCTCCGCGACTCTTTCTCATTTCCCCGCTTTGGCCGGCCGTCTCATTACCGACTCTGAAGGCCATGTCAGCATCATCTGTAATGACGCGGGTATCCACTTTATTGAAGCCAAAGCTACTTTATTTAATGTTCATAATCTGCTGTCTCCGCTCGATGTTCCTGATTGTTTTAAAGAGTTCTTCACTTTCGACAGAACGCTCAGTTACGCCGGGCATAACAAACCATTAGCCGCCGTTCAGGTGACTGAGCTGGCTGATGGTATTTTCATTGGCTGCACCGTTAATCATGCTGTTACTGACGGCACTTCGTTCTGGCATTTCTTTAACACATTTGCTGAATTTTGCAAAGGAGTGAAGAAAATCTCGAAATCTCCAGACTTTTCTCGTGACACTGTGTTTGACTCACCTGCCGTTCTGAAATTCCCTGCTGGTGGCCCCAAAGTTACTTTCTCCAGCGACGAGCCGTTGCGGGAGAGAATATTTAGTTTCAGCAGAGAAGCTATTTTGAAACTGAAATTCAGAGCCAATAACGGAAATTTGAAAACTAAACCGTCAAATTCCGAGATTCTGGGGAAGCAAAGCAATGACAGTTGGATAACCGTCGTTAACGGAGAGATAACGTCCGCTCTGGAAAGTTTATTGAAAAAAAACACTTCGAACCGTACGGCGGAGATTTCCTCGTTTCAGTCACTGTGCGCGCAGCTGTGGAGGTCCGTGACACGTGCGAGGAAACTCGCGCCAAGTAATACGACGACGTTTCGCATGGCTGTGAACTGTCGACCCAGGCTGGAACCGAGACTGGACCCACACTACTTCGGCAACGCGATACAGAGCATCCCCACCATCGCTCCAGCCGGGGAGCTCTTGTTGCGTGACTTGTCTTGGGGCGCCGAAATGCTACATAAGAACGTGATAGCTCACGATAACGCTACGGTGCGCCGCGGCGTGGCTGATTGGGAGCGGGAGCCGAGACTGTTCCCTCTTGGGAACTTCGACGGTGCATCAATCACGATGGGCAGCTCACCGAGATTCCCGATGTATGATAATGATTTCGGGTGGGGCCGACCTTTGGCGATTAGGAGTGGCAGGGCCAATAAATTTGACGGAAAGATCTCGGCGTTTCCTGGAAGAGAAGGAAACGGGAGCGTCGATCTTGAGGTTGTGTTGGCCTCTGAAACCATGTTGGGGCTTGAGAATGATTTGGAATTCATGCAGTATGTTTCATAATGGGATTTGTATAATTTTCTGAAAGCAAATTTCAATCCTTTAGCTTGAGCCTTGCTTTGTGTGTAATCTTTATCCTCTATGATTTTTAATTGAAAGCTTCATATTTCCCAAAAGTTTTCTGTGATGTTTTACCCAGAGATATGACCGTTGATGGCACTTTGATTCTTAAAATTACTGCTGGCAAGGAGTGATCAAGAACCTTAAACTCAAACTTGGCTAGAATACTCACTTCGGTTTTGGTTTAAATGGTCTGAAAAACTCGAGTCAGAGTTGTCTTGGTCCGCACATAATAGATTATTAAATCATGAGATATTTGTCTGTTTTGATTTTTATTGACCTCATAATTTTATCTTTAAAAAGCATTTCACGAGAAAGAAAGCGACAATGGATTTATACAATACTCTCAAACTACTGTTTGATATGGGATTTTGGTGTTTAACAACTCATTTTAGACATCTCCACTTTTTTGGCTAACTCCTTCCCTCCATAATTCCCGGAAGGATTGAAAGTAAGAAATTGAGAAGGAATCCATATTTTCCCAGCCCAAAAAATATATAAAACCATACAATCATTGTACAGGGGCTTCCTTTTAAGCCCAAAGAAAGTTTGCAATGGCTACTCGATTCTTGAGAATTTTGCTCTTCGTTCTTGTCTCTTGTTTTGCAGCAAAATCCTCTGGATATTTCTGCATCAAACTGTATTTAACTTCTACTGATGGGAAGATAGGTTTTGCAAGCCATTTTTATAGGTCTCAATGGCTGAGCTCTCTTCTTTCACCGGAACCCTATGGCAGCATTTACATTGTTCGTTGATCTTTCTAGTGGCTCCCTTCCAGTCATGCCTCTCCATTTCCTGACATGCAGCTTCCCCAAAGTTTCTCTCAATTCTTTGTTGTGTAACAGAGGGTCCAATTTACTCAAGCAGTCTTCAAGATCACCTGGATTGATGAGCTAGCCAGTTTTGCACTCCTAATTATCAGGAATTATATCAGGGATTCCTCCAGCCCGAGCTCCCACCATAGAAATTCCTGAAGACGTGGCCTTAAAAACCACCAGTCCAAGTGTCTCAGATTCTGAAGACATCACAAAGACATCCCCACTGGCATATGCCTGAGATAGCTCTTGACCTTATAGCATCCCAGTAAACACTGCAGGCATGCCAGTGAACATTTTTCCAGCTCCTCACGTGAAAAAAGAAGCCATGTTACACATGGGATTTCAAAAATTCTTAATTTCAGACTAATGATTTAATCAATATCAAGGAACATTATGTCAAAAGAGTCATCTACCTTTGAATAATACCTTTTGATCTAGTAAGATCAACTTAAAACTTTCTTCATCTTTCTTTCAAGTAGATGAGCCCAGTTCCTGAAATGATATTTTGAAACTGCAAGGTCAAGTTAAAGCAGTCAGCATATCCAGTTAGGTTCTCAGGGTTATAGTATGCACTTAATCTTGTATGCTAACATTGCCTAAGAGAATGGCCTTTAGAAGAAAATAAACGAGTATGCATGCATGAATTGATTACCCGTATGGACCATCTCCATTATAAACAATCCAGGCTTCTGGAAGTTCATCCATGGACCCCATGAAAACATGTACTCCTAATGCCAGAGGTTGTAAGATAATACTCAAACACAACATTTACAAAGAATGGAGTTACCATTAGTTAAGTCATTAACCAAACAAATTCCAGCCAAAACTCAATCCATGAAAAAAATGAGACCATAAAATGGCTATATAAATTTGACAGGATATAAGAAAAATTTAAAGGTTAAATGCTGTTTTTGAGGACAAGAGGTGTAAAGCCAACAAATGAGCTGCTGCTCACTCAAGTTAGTCCCACCAGCCCAGGTTATGTTCTGAACATTTTATAATGGGTGCAAAAATTTTGGAAACTAATCTTATTTTAACGATTAAAGAGAAAAAGAGACTAATTTGGAGGAGAAATTTAGCAATAATACAAGTTTGCTTGACTGTACCTTTTGAGAAAATCTAAACTCTTCTCCTCTTCAAGTCAGCCAACATGTACTATTAAAGGATTCTAAGGTTCACCATTGTTGCTTAGATAAAAACATATAGTAACAAGAAAAAGTTGTTGAGTTAGAAAGGATGTTAAATA
The DNA here is from genome assembly GCA_026122585.1 of Anacardium occidentale. NCBI lineage: Eukaryota > Viridiplantae > Streptophyta > Magnoliopsida > Sapindales > Anacardiaceae > Anacardium > Anacardium occidentale. The sequence goes on along the minus strand of JAJEJH010000700.1, from coordinate 105 downwards.
TTATGAGGTTCATACCTTAGTCTGGATTCTCATTTCATGAAAGCGATAGCGTGGATGGAAGATTTCAGAATCTACACCCTTATTATTCCAAGGACAAATCTTATC